>JAYRCH010000565.1:0-249921 GCA_037179445.1 Phengaris alcon alcon | reverse complement strand
AATTCTGTGGAAGTTCAGCCCAGTTATTATTTTCGAGGTGTTCTTGACATACTCATTGCACCGTCAGGGATGTAAAGCCTATACTCACAAAACGTGTGTATCTTAATAACATTCGGGATCCTATGACGGGTTCGGTTTTGACAGTTATTGAATATACAATGCCTCGGTGTGTTTGGTGCTCTTGAATACTCGGGAACCTGAATCATTTGTGCATCCTGTTGTACTGGTGCTACAGGTACTTCTTGAATAGGGAGCGGTCTAATGGCATTTTCAGCCCTTTGCCAACATCGCTGGCATACGTTTCGCGTATTGTCAAAAACAACCTGAAAAAAAAACTTGTTACCAACTTCTAACAACTAATAGACCAAACGGCAAAATAACGGGTGTAAAAAAAAACAATGAGTGTGTTTACGCTGGAATGTGACCCCCGTCCCGCACGCACACCGCACTATTGCAAATGACGCCATAGGCTCAGGTATAAATACTTGGACGGGTACAACCATTCATTTGCATGTAATAAAAACAACAAAACGTTTAGAAACGAGGCACTATTTTAATGTTTAAAAATGAGATACTTTTTAATATAATTAATTCATGCTCTTACCTCTGAGACTGCCATTTTCTTGAATATAAGCTGCTAGTTCTGGCCATAGTATTGGTAGATTATCTGCCAAAAGATGACGCTGATATCTACCACGGTAGAACCCTCTACGACACATTACACAGCTGTTGCCAGGTTCCATTTTCGCAACAGTTCACTTTAAACATTTAAACATTCAGTGCACAGCAGAAGTCCAAAAGAAAGCCGGGGTCAACATAAAAAAACTGTAATCGGAGTCCAAAAACAATGCCAGGGTCGTATATAGTCGCTGAATACAATGGGGAGACGGGGAAGCGTAGTCACACACACAAAACAAACAAACGACTGATGTCTCTCGCGCGACCGACGCGACGCTTGCCTGCGCGCATTCACTGCCCCCTCCCCGCCTCCTATCGCCGCCGGCCGGCCGCCGCCGGCAACCTCCTCACGTCTACCTCTCGCTGGTTGTGTGTCCGAAAATGTGACGAAATATGAAACCGAATTGAAAACAAAGTATCATAAAAACAACTTATTGTGTTTAAAATAAGTGATATTTTTATTCGGATTGGTGGTACCATAGAACTCTAAACCGACAAACGATAGGAACTTGGCTCCATAGGAACTTTTACTCGGGCTACTAAGAGCTATCCAACGACGTATCACATATTGCTATTGGAAGTGAGGTACCAAAGTGTTGCATCATCCTTTCAAATTTGCTGTTAGGCTAGGTTATTAGCTACATATAAAGGAAAAATATAGAAAAAGTAAAAATTCTGAAAAAAAAAAATTATTTTAGAATTTAAAATTTCACGCGTTCACAGGAACAAAATGTATGAATACAAGTTCACTTAATCTATAAATAACTTCGTAAAAAAATAACTTCGTAATCCTTATTTATATAACAAATCCCATAAATTGAGAAGTGGTAGGTTATTTTAGGTTACAGTAGATGCTTCGGGACGAATGCACTAAATAAATATAAATAAGAATAAATAAGACGCCCTCATAGAACACCGATGGAAAATAGCACTTGCGTTGTGTCTCAAGAGCACGTCTCAAGTGCGTTTGCAGAACTTGCAAACGCACTTGTAACTCTTCTGGTATTGTGGATGTCCATGAGCGGCGGTAAACGTTTTAACAATGAAATAGATGCAATCAGACACGAGCAATTAGATGCCCGTTAGTATGAAATCGTAATAAGTTCTTACTAATTAATTTGAAAACGAGCAAACTGATCGCCTGAAGGTTAGAAATTGTTATAATTTCTTACCATCAGAGGTTGGTAGTTTTGTAGATCGGGAACGCACTTGTAGCTCTTCTAGCTTTAATTATGGAATAGATCTGGAAACGAGCAAACGGATAGCCTGATGGTATGAATTTGAAGTAATTTCTTACCATAAGGTAATCCGTTTGCACACTTACATCCGCAACACCAGAGGAGTTACAAGTGCGTTCAGATTTTTTAAAAATCTCCAAACCCTACCCTGGTCAAAGAAATTGTATGCCTGAGGAGGGGGGAGTAATTGATTCGAGAACGCACTTGTGGGTTCCTCTGGTTTTACGGGTGCCCATCATTTTATTTATGGGAAAAGATCTAGAAACAAGCTAATGGACCGCCTGATACTAAGCAATTACTCCCGCATCAAGACATTCGCAACACCGGAAAAATTATAAGTGCGTTCATGGTCTGTAAAACCCCAAATTCCTTGGTCTTCGTGGTTACTAAAGGGTCTTCTCTTCACTCACTCAAGGGTCACTTCGTGGTTTTTTAGAGGTATAGAACTAAAGTTGGCATCACTTTTTTAACTGGCGGCCATTTTGTCAGCTGTCAAGTGATTTATGTTTAGTTTGGTTTGGCATTTCAACATGAATAGACTGACGCCTGAACAACGCTTCCAAATTGTGCAAATTTATTTTGAAAATCATGGTTCTGTTTAAATACGTATTGCGCACTACGTCTATTTTACGGTCAACATCCATCAGATTAATAAATTCGATTAACTATGGAACGTTTTCGCTCCACGTTTACTCTAAATGATAATAAGCATCCACAGAGACGTCGTACAGTGCGTACAGAAGAAGACATTGCTGCTGTAGAGCGTAGCGTAGAGGAAGACCCGAATCAGTATATCCGCCATCGTGCACAGGAATTGGATATGTGTCCATCCACTTTATGGAAGATTTTGTTGTAGATCTTGGTTTTGCCTGCTTACAAAATCAACTCGTTCAAGAATAGAAGCCAAACGATTACTTAGCAAGGCGTAGATTCGGTAAATGGGCCCAAAACAAGTTTTTTTTTTTAACGGGCAATTGGCCCTCCACACTTACCCACCACTGCAACTCCTGTGTATCCAGGATCGACAGTGGAAACCAACAGCAAAAACCCTTTGATATGATCTCAGGGGTGCCCGGGGGACAAGCTTGCCATTGTTCCCGATTTTTTATTCAGTGAATTTTATTTAGCGATGAAGCTGATTTTTGGTTGAATGGATACGTCAATAAACAAAACTGCCGTATTTGGAGTGCCCATCTCATAATATTTTGCAAAGGAAATACTTGGCTTTTTTCATTTAGGTAATGTTTTTGTGGAATCAATTTTCTCATAGTAACTACCAGTTAAACATTTGATGTTCGTTCGTCCGTAGCGTACTAAATTTGGGTTCCAGTGTCACTGGACTTTTCAATTAATATTTACAGGCCTTTAGAGTTTATATGTTTGATGTGATTGCATAACAGTTGTTACATTTCAGAAAAACCTTCAAGCCCAGTAGGTTGTAGGTGTAGTTTTTGGTGTTGAAATTATAGATGTATGAAGGTTGTTAGGTCTGTACATAGATGTAGGTATAGTTATTTATTGATTCTAGTTCATAGTTAAGACAGAACAACATGTTTCGGTCATAGTATATTTAGTATATTATATTATATTATATTTAAATCTATTGCATTGTATACGGCGTAGAAATTCTTTGCGCCCGATCGCACGTACCGCCGCGCCGCACGCTTTAGCGTTTCATACGCACATAATATACGCATGTTATATAGGTAGATCCCAAAGCTGTTCAAGTGCGGCATGCCGCATATGCTTGACGCAAAACACTTTTACGTGCTTTGTCTATAGTAATAATATAATAATAAGTGTGGACGCTTCCACACCACGTCAATCTGGTCAGCTGATTGAGCTTACTAAGTATCCGAAGAACTTGTATCACAGGTACCAGACAACATATTTAATACTTTTATACTATACACGTCATATTCAATACACATCCAAGACCAAGGAACACAGAAAAACTCTTTGTCTCTTCGGCAGGATTCGAACCCGCGACCTCCGGCTTAAGCGCCGACGCGCTAACCAGCTAATTGAGGCCACAGAGGTTGTCGGTAGTCGGAACTCATAATATTCCGTCAATGTATAAACTAATCTAATGTTTTCCAGTGTCAGCAAACGGCAAGGGCATGATGCTGTCGGAGATACCACCGCGCGAGTTCTATGCGAATTACCTCGCGCGCCGCGCGCTCATCCCCAGCTACTACCTGTCGTCTGACATACCGCGGTTCGAGCGACATCTGAACGAGAATCTGCTGGATAAGGTAAGAATAGTATAATTAATGGTACCTAAGTAGAATACTAAAATCTGTAGAATATGCGGCCAAGATCCGAACCAAATAGGCAGAAAGGGACTGAACAAGACAGTAATATACTTAACGATCTTTTTTTTGAAAACTATACAACTTATACCCGACTACGTAAATAATATTACCCGGGCTATTATTACGAATCTATTGACACCTAATTTATTAAAATCTCTCACTAGTTTAGGCGCTACGCTGGAACAAACATACATAATATACACATAGGCTACCAAAATCATTACCCTTTCTTTTAGGCTTTGCCGTAGTCGGATTAAAAAGAAAGAGAGGAAAAGATGTCTGAGAATAGTAGTAAAAAGAAACCTCAAAATCCTATCTAGCATAAGGTTCTAAAGTGATGATGATGATGTTTTAGGCAGCCATCAAAAAGTAGTTAAAGTAAACCAAAGTTACATAAAAAAAAATATGGAAAGTAAAAAAAAACATGGCTCCAACATTAGGTACACTTCGCATCCCCTCTAGAGAATTAAACATTTAAAGCTACATGCGTTTAAGTAAAATGTATCAACTAACGTGGTAACATTTTCTCAGAAATGTAGTTTAAGCTACGCTGAGCTACTTAAATTATTTCTGTGCGAGATAGCAGACCTATTTAGCTGTAGAATGTTGCTCGAAGAGCTTATTCAGGTGTTATAACAAACATGGATTAAGGAAGTTGTACAGGAATTTGTTTTGATAACAGCAGTGTTGGTTCGAAATTTTGTTCGTCTTTGTCTTTTCATATTCCATTGTTATAAATTTTTTAACAGCATCGAATATTTGCTAACTTGTTGCTGAGGATTTAATTACCGAACTATTTGAAAATCATTAGAATAAAACATTATTTTCTAATTTTTAATACTACCTATTTATTTATGATATAATTTAAAGATTCTCCTTTTTTATGTAGTAATCATGCTAAAGGAAATCCCACGTGGAACGGTACAGTTTTCCGATGAAAAGTAGCCTATGTCCATCCCCGTTGTCTACTTTATATCTGTGCCAAATTTCATGATGGATCGGTTTAGTAGTTTTTAGTTAGTAACCAAACAAATAATTTCTCATTCACATTTATAATATTAGTAAGTATAAAGATGATACCGCGACTTCTAAAAGAACCGTTACAAAATTACAAAACACATTAATTCTTCATAACATATTTTTACAAATAAAGTTACGAATATGTTTTAGACATAATATTTCCGTCCACGGGGCTTATCTACATGTAGCACTATTCCGTGAAATACATAATATTTTCTCGAAACCCAGAAACTATTTTCAATTTTTGATATAAGGTTATAAAAGTACAAAAGAGTTGAGAACACTTTGTGTTCGGATTTACGTGCGATTTCTTTGAGAGCTTGATATTTTACAATATGAAACCTATTTTACAATTTATTAAATTTACTGTAGAAAAGCGCCTGCAATACAAGTATTTTACATTTGTTTCTGTTTGGTTTCGAATCATATTAACTTTTGTAAAATATGTTATGTTTTTAGGGTGCCGTGTCCAAATGGCAAAAACGGGACCCTTTACTAAGTCGTAACGTCTGTAACACTAGACAATAGTTGCAGACGATGTATTTATGTGGCAGCTATGCTATAACAATACATACTAAAAACAGAATGAAATAAAAATTAAAGTGGGCTCCCATATTTTCTGTGCGGGTCCGACTCGATTTTAGCCGGGTTTTTTTCAAAGATTTTTTGAACAAGCTGACCGTCTGAAAAGCCTGGCGCACCCAAAATATAACCCTGCTACTTTTAAGGTTTGACCCTGGCATTAATTGAATGTCGTGGAAAACTACTATGTGTGAATCCAAACCAATTTTCATTAAAATCGGTTTAGCTCTTTGGGCGTGTCTTGTGGTTTATTTGTGGTCGTAGCGCTAATTCGCGCTATCGATCGAAAGATCGATCGTCTCACTCGTTTTTAGTATTATATACTTCAATAATTAGGTAATTACTACGTAAAGTTTCATGCAAATCAACAGATCGGTTATATATAGAATTTAATATATTATTCTTTATATTGGTATTTTTATCAACCGATCGTAAATATACAAAACACTCAATTTTAAGGGCATGTATTTAAACTTGCGACAAAACAATCAAAATTTGGGTATGAAAAAACCGAATATTGAATACTAAATTACCGAGTTGACGAAAGAATATATATGAAACAAAAAATTTCAAATCTGGTAAAACTAGTTTTTTTCACAGAATATTCTAAACTGGCAGACATATATTATTTAAGCGAACAAATAACCATCATGGCGACAATTTGAGAGCACACAATTTATTTAAGAATAGACACATATATTTTCCCTGATGTAGTTAATTCAAAAAACATAATAAGCAGCAAAAAGAAGCGCACATAAAAAAACGTAAAGGAGCATATAAAATTCCTGATTGGGTGTAAAGTAAGGCCAACGAGACGAGATAAAAAACGCAAATAAACGGACCGCTACTGAGTTGCATTATGAAAGTGAGTTAATATTATATCTGTCCTTATCACTCGTATGCAATAATGACGTCAGTTGGTCGACGACAACTGTCGTAGCGTGTTTCGTGGTACAGGAAAGCGGCCAGTGCCGCAGTTGTCAACATTTGGTCCGCCAAACAATTGTGAACAAGTTCATTCCTGTTTGGATTGCGTTCGAAGTGATACATATTTTTTCGTCTCCGTATTTACTTGGTTTTTTGTTGTTATTATTCCGTTTCGGTTAGTTTTATTTTTGATTTTTGCTGTTATTGTAAGTGCTTAGTTGTTGATTTTAATTATGGAATCACAGCCTGGCGGCTCTAGACAACCTTTGAAAGAAATTAATTCACCACGCAAAAAGCGTCAAAAGGTAAGTTAATTTATTAATTCCTTTGCACTTGAACCATTACCATAATTTTGATTTTTATGGTTCCATACCAAAAAAGATTCTTTTCATATAATAATAAGAAAATAGTCTAAAATTTACCATTCCTCACATTTTTTATTTACAGCGGACGTATTTTACATCTAACGAAAAAGGAATGGTCGTTAATGTGCACAAATACGTGAAGCAAACTTGGCCTACTGATGAATATCCGTACAAAACAAGTATAATGGAGAAAACAGCGAGCATTTTGGGCGTCGGTGTCGCTTCCGTATATAGAATTATAAAAGAATATGCAACAACTGGGAATGCAGGTACAAAGTCCATCAACAACCAAAAAAGGGTCACATTCTCGGAAAAAGTGGACGAGTTTGATAAACAGGCTATACGAAAGAAAGTTCATAGCTTTTATCTGAAAAGCGAATTACCTACATTAAAAAAAGTACTCCAAGCTGTCAATAATTATGAAGAATTACCTAACTTTAAGAAATCGACATTTCAGAAAATACTTAAACATTTAAAATTTAAGTATATAAAACGACAAAGAAACAATGCTTTAATAGACAGAGACGACATTATACTATGGCGAATGAATTACTTAAGAAAGATTAAAAAATACCGAACGGAGAATCGCTCTATATTCTATATGGATGAAACATGGGTGAATGCAGGTTTTTCAAATAATTGTGCCTTTATTATGTTAATAAATACTAGCTTTTGCCCTTACTTTACTTACTGCCTCCGTTGCCGAGTGGGCTGAGCGTGGGCTCTTAATCTGGAGGTCGCGGGTTCGGTTCCCGCAGGGAACACACATACTTAAAAGTCACTTTATTTGTTGTTCTCTCGTTGCGTTTCTGGGATCGATAAGCCTTGCAGCCCACAAAATAAGATGATGACTTACTAAAATAATTAGAATTTTCGGCAGTGCATATCACTGGTAATGTAAAACTTATTTCGTTTTCAGGGCACACTGTTTCAAAAACTTACGTGGATACTACAATAACTTCAAAACAGCAAGCTTTTATGGAGGGACTGAGTACGGGTGCAAAGAACCCTACTTCAAAGGGCAGACGACTGATTGTGGTACATATGGGAAATGAAAATGGTTTCACAGAGGAGGCTGATGATGTATTTGAGTCAAAAAACACAGGTGATTACCACGAGTCAATGGACGCGAACCGCTTTGAGCAGTGGTTTGAGAATATTTTACCAAAACTTGATGAAAATGCTGTAGTGGTACTGGACAATGCTCCTTACCACTCAAGACGCCAAGAAAAAACACCCACCAGAGTATGGAGAAACGCAAGTATTCAAGAATGGCTGCGTAATAAAAAACTAAGCTATGATGAAAAATACGTAAAGGCAGAACTTTTAAATAAAGTGAATGACGTAAAGGCGAACTACCAAAGATACGCTGTGGATGAGCTCGCCAAAAAATTTAAGGTGGAAGTCCTAAGACTGCCACCTTATCATTGCGAACTTAATCCCATTGAACTCGTATGGGCTGACATAAAGGGACGCGTAGCTCGCAATAATACAACATTTAAATTTTAAGATGTGAAAAAACTGCTACAAGAGGGGATCCAACGTGTATCTGCTGATAAATGGCGAAATTGTGTGGCTCATGTAATAAAAGTCGAGGACAGTTATTTTTATAGCAATATTGACAACGTGATTATAATACAATAGATAGTTTTATCATAAACACAGCTGACTCGGACTCTTCCGACGAATCATCTTTGTCTAGTACAGACGACAGCGATTAAAATTCGAACTTTATAATAATTTATTCAAATAAAAATGTTTTGAACCCCTGAAAATTTGTTTACATTCTTTATCTCGTCTGGTTGGCCTTACTTTAGATATTATGTAGATTCATTTTGAAATTTGAGAATGGCCGGTATTTATTTTTCGTAAAATTGATATGGGTGTTGTTTACCAGATTTTTGGGGGTGCTGACTACGAAAATAACATTTATTTTGAAATTTCAATATGGCGGAAATAGTTCATGTTATAAAAATTTATATGGGTGTCCTTTTCTAGGTTTCTGGAGTCACTGATTACAAAAATTCATTAATTTTGAAATTTCAAAATGGCGAATATTTATTTTTCTGTAAAATTGATACGGGTGTCGTCTTCGAGGTTTTTAGGGGTGCTGAATATAAAAATTATATCCATTTTGAATTTCAAAGATAGCGGACATTTATTTTGATAAAATGAATCTAGGTGTCCTTTTCAAGGTTTCTTCAACATTTCTATAGCTTTATACATCGCTCGTATCTCAAAATAGGCATTGCCATATTTCTTTCTATAATAGCTTCTATCTCCTATTTCTTTCATAGGCTAGCCTAGCCTATTTGAATACAATATTATTTTTTTATAGAATATTATGTTACAGGGGAGTTTTCCTTCCATCTACAGATGACAGTTACAGCGACCAGTTAAGATTTTTTAAAGTATTTAATGAAAATAAAGTAAAATCCCTCCTACTAATATTATAAATGTGAAAGTTTGTGAGGATGGATGGATGGATGGATGGATGGATGTTCGTTACACTTTCACGCAAAAACTGTGTTTAGTTTGTTTGTTTAGTAGGCTCTGGATTAAAACATAGGCTACTTTTTATGCGAAAAAGTACAGGAGTCCCTTAGTACTATACTTACGCGGGCAAAGCCGCGGGAAAAAGTAAGTTATCTAGGCACTTTTATATAGTTCAGATTTATGTCAAAACTCAAGAGGTTTTTAACTTTTAACTTTCGTAAAGGACATAAGATGTCCCATAATAGTGTCAAGGTGAACCTTTTAGAGATAAAGTCTAAACATAAAGATCATTTGTAGACCCCAGCGACCCTGAGCTCTCGTTTGACATAGCCTTCTAATACCTAATTTGTAATATTATATTACAGAAAATTAGGAAAATGTTGTCATTTTTCTTTCAAAATTAAAAGGTAAGTAAAAAACTTCAAATAGTGTGGCGTGATTCTAAGGTTAGGTTAGATTATTTGTATAGTTAGGTATCATGCTATTATAATTATAAATGTTAGTCAGGATGGATGTATGTTTGTGACTCTTTGACGCAAAAATGTACCTAACAGATTTTGATGAAATTTGGTATCGTAGTAGTTTTAGCTCTGGGTTAACACATAGGCACTTTTTATCCCGAAAAAGTACAACCTCACTGGAATACTTCATTAGGTAGGTGGAGCTGCAGACAAAAGCGAGTTAGTAACAATAATCAATTTTAACAAAACATAAGAGCTCTACAATAAAACAGTATTATCAAAAAATAATATACAACCGCCTTTTATAATTAAACTAGCTGTTGCGTGTGTACGCGTGGATCCCCATTGTACCCCATGTGGTATGTGTTTTTAAAAAACCCTTTTTACCGATTTTTTACGTCATAATAACTACCTCCGTAACAAAATTCAACGCCATCCGTTCAGTTATTGATATCTTACTATACAAACTAAGCTGTTTTAACGTACAGGTTTTTCTTTATATCTGCAGAGTAGCTGAAAGCTATTATTTTGAAGCCTCTAAGAAAAAACTGCAATAAATTAAGAAAATTGTTTTTTTTTTTTCAATATTTTACTACGTCTTAGTTTTCATAGTTAGCGGCATTTAAGATATAAGTAATAATAAAACAGCACATTTGCTACATAGAAACTAAAAACAAATATTTTAAAATCACAAATATTGAAAAAAAATTTAAGAGAATAAAATCTTCAATTTAAAAAAATACTTAAAGCACCAAAATCTCGTAAAATATTAATTTTGATAAATGGGTTTCATTGTAGAAAATATTGAAAAACACAACCTACTAACGGATGAACATCGACTAAACCTATTTAACCCTGTATATTTCAAACATTTAATATGCCATCGTAATTCGTATGTCAACTTGTTGAAACGACAACACGACAAAGAAAACTTGACCTATTTTATTTTCAAAATGCTTGTTTCTATATTATTATTGATTGCAAGATTAATAACACATTACATCTACCCTTCACGAGTTATAACTAACTCATATCTCAAATGCACTCAATACAGGCAGTTACTTCAATAATAAACTAGTTACGAGTATTTTGTGCAGGAACAAATGAACGTAATGAATAGCCTTGTACATAGAATGTAGTAGATAGTCCACAGTAGATATACTGAATTTTATTTATATTTATGTTCATGCCAGTAGCTTAATGCGTTTTAGAGGAAAAAATACAACGATAAAACTGCACAGTTCGGTCACAGTAGATATTTAGTATGTGTGCGGTCCAGTATGAAAATGTAGTACTGTATCAGTCTACTGTGACTGTGCAGAACTGTGCAGTTTTATCGTTGTGGTGTGTGTTAGTTGTGTAGCGGGCATTAGTTTGATCGATCATCCAACTTCTATGAACGGTTCTTTGTTATTAATTATATTCTTTAGTTATTTTATTCCACTCTCATTTTTTGTCGAAATCTCAAACGCTACTTAAAGTAAAGGATTAATAACAGGCCGTCTCAGTCTCTGCTGGGCGGAATAACAAGGACAATTGACTTCAGATTTGACCGTGATGGTATTTATTGCGTTCTTATTTTCTATCCAGTTTTTCTTCACAAACTCGGAGATAAACTCGGTATGGACCGAAATATAATATGAACCAGCTTAGGCACTGACGTAAGTCTAGCGGGCATCAGTAAAATAATAAAATCCCTAGAGTTTAATGTCAAATGAAGTATTCTAGAAACCGAAAATGAAAATGGGAAATACTAGGCCAAACTATTTTAAATAAAACTTTTTTGTTGTAGCCTGTAACATACAAAGGTTTTTCAGTATATTTTATACTGAGTATAAATAAAGAAATTATTATTTTAGAAACTGGTAACACTTTTCGTAGTAAGTTTGTACTTCTATGAAAGCTGTTTTTCTGTACGTAAACTGTATAATATATTTTTCTACTCTGTGGTATTGACGTATCGCGTGCTTTGTCTCTTAGCACGCGTAAAACGTCTTACTCATGGTCCAACCTGCAAATCCAACACCGGTACTAACAACCGTCAATAGTGTCAATCATATAAAAATTTTACCTACAAGTCCACTTCAAGGCCACGATATTGGATTTGCAGGCTGGACTGTGTGTATGACGTTTTATATAAACCCCATACCTATCTATAAAAGCTTCACCAAAGCATTTATGGTATTTTTACCCGATTGCCAAGATGGGTTATTTTTATTGGTATTTTTATTTTGGTATTTTTAGTCATTGCATAATATTGAAAACAATCTGTTTTCATCCTAATACGAATGATTACAAAATCAAAGCATTCAATTTGATAACTGAAGGTGACGAAGGGTGGTGGTTTTACTTTAGAGGGAAGCCCTAGGCGCTAGACGTGAGTTGTGCAAGTTTTTTTGAAAGGAAATTTATCACCATATTATGTATGATGGTCAAACGTTACAAGTGCGTAGAGTTATGTCGTTTCCGAGAGAAATTGTAAATACTTAGGTAACTATAAAGAATACCTACAATTAGGTAAAATACAAAATAGGTACGTAATAATAGAACGTTTTTCTGTGTATTAATTAACTATTGTAATTTAATCATAATATTAAAATACTTCCACGGTACTACCGCCTATTAAATAATAATATATAATATTATGATCGTCTATTATCATAATAACTACAAATTGCAATTGATAGTAGATACGTATCCAACTTTCCGTTTACCGTAAAAGTCATTTTATTCAAACGATTTATCACCAACAATAAACACAACATGTCGTCTCACATTCAATATTCACATATAATTAGCAGGGATTAGTTTAAGCTTTAAGATAAATTATATTTATCATTTTTCAATATAATTTCAAAAATAATAATTGAACAATAATTATTATGAACGTAATAATATGATTTTACATCCAAGGACGCGTAAAGTTTGAATTTCAATTTTATTTCTAACGAGATAAGGTTCCTATGATTTCCCACCGTAACTACGAATATATATTCGTAGTTACGGTGGGAAATCATCGGCTTATAAAGAGATCTGTGATTCCAATATTTATTATATATATTATATATTAATATATCAAAGTTGCAACGTGCAGAGCATCGATGTCGTTTGAGCCTACATCCGCGCTATCGCTTGTCTGTCCTGACTTGTATAAAATATTATTGTTTTCCATATACTAGTTTTGGAGGTCTTTGTGAGGATATCTGAAAGGGAAGCCGATAATGGAGTTCTTCAGACCCTTCGCCACTGTTTACTGAACATATCTAATAACTATTCATTACGCTAACTGAAGCCTGTACCGCATTGCTTGCGATGAATGAGAAATTTCCCTAATTTTATTTTGCGTATTTACGTACATTATATATATATATGTCATTGAAGACGAAAAAGCCTATTCGCTACATTATGTATGGCTTACTAATTTCATTTATTATTGGTTATTGTACTGTAATAAATCAATTACCATACAGATGTGGTTGAACTAGTTACTAGGATATACATAAATAGTTTTAAACTATTATTAATCACTAAGAGCTGGTTAAGCCTAATTGGAATCATACAAATTGCTGTCTAGGATTTGCTTTCAGTCCAGTAATAATGTGTGCATTAAAAGCTTATCTTTTTTAATAACTCAAACATTTCGACCTCTGTAGCTCAGTGGTTAGCGCGTTGGCGCTCAAGCCGGAGGTCGCGGGTTCGAATCCTGCCAAAGGAACAAAAAGTTTTCTGTGTTCCTGGGTCATAGATGTGTGTGTATTAAATGTATGTATAATATAATAAAAATCTTAAATATATGTATGTTGTGCCAATTACCAAGTCCGGTTACTTTGCGGATTCTTTTGCTGTGAAGGCTACGCGCTTGTGGAATGATCTACCGCGTGACATCCGAGAGTCGAAGTCACTTGCCCTTTTCAAATCCAACTCGCTCGCCTAACTTAATTTTACTTGATTTATACATGAGAGCCTCATTATAATTTAATATATCTATGCATGTAACTTTATATTATTCTTTTGTTGTATTACTTATTTTTATTTTCAAACCAATTAGAGATTCTAAAAACGTACAATTATTTATTTTTATTATTGACTTTTTATTACCCCGCTATTTATCTATTTGATTTACCTCTCCTGTCCTGCAGGGTTGCCCGGAAGAGATCGCTTATAGCGATAAGGCCGCCCTTGCCCACATTTAGGTTATAATTTAGGTACGTACTTTATAATGTGATCAATAAAGTGTTTATCTATCTATATATCTATTATGTATAGTATAAAAGTATTAAATATACTTCCCGTTGTCTGGTACCTGTAGCACAAGTTCTTCGGATCCTTAGCACGGGACCAGATTGGCGTGGTTTGAGCGTCCATAGATATTATTACTTACATATTATTACTTGATATTATTATTTACAACTCCAAAGTGTTCTTGCGTAAAAACCTTTATATCAGTTCATAGTGAATTTTTTTGTGCTCAATCTGTACTAATATAAAAAATTTAAAGATTTGTTTGTTTGATTTCATTGAATAGGCTTGAAACTACTGAACCGATTTCGATGAAATTTGCCACAAATTATAGAGTATATCATAAGGAAGGAAATAGGCTACTTATTATCGCGGCAAAATTTACGGTTCTCGCGGGATTTCCTTTTGGGCGCACCTTAAAGTCGTGGGCAACACCTAGTAAGAAAATCATTAGAACGCAAAACTAATTAATGTTCCATACTAAGTAATTAACCTATTGCCTAAGCTAACTTTGTTAAAAATTGACAACTAGCATGAAACAATAGAAATGTTAAATGATTTAAGTCACTTCAATTTTATTCACAAACGTGTGCCCAACATCTTAAGGGAGGTAATAAAACGCATGTATTTTCAAGAAAGTACTCATAAAACTGAAGTGCTATATTTAACCAGGCAAACAACCCTTCTTCTGCTTTGCTGTGCAATGCAAAAAAGCACATGTTTTGCCTTTTTGTTGATATTTATAATCAGATTCTGACACACAATTTATTCCCATAATTCAATACACTGATCCCAAAGTATCTTTGACTACAAATACTTAGGTCTAGCACAATTGACAAAGACAAATGTCAGAAGAGCATTCTCTTAAAATGATTGAGAAAGAATCGACAATTATTGTCAAATGTCCATAGACAAGACTATCGCATCGCGTTGTGTCAAATGTGTTAGGGTGGGGTGACTGGTGAGTAGGTGAGTGCGGGTGAGTTTTTTCTACAATGTCAAATGAATTCGCTTGTGACAGTTTATCCCTAATTAGTTGGTTGCCCTTAAAGCTCTCCTTAGCAAATTGCCTCATATTTGGAGCCATGAGTTTTTTCTGCAATAATTATTATATTTGTTTGTGACAGTTTATCCCTAACTAGGCGGTTGCTCTTAAAGTTATTCCTAGTAAATTGCCTCACCTTTGGAGCCATGAGTTTTTTCTGCAATGTCAAGCGGAATATTCGCTTGTGACAGTTTATCACTAACTAGGTGGTTGCACTTAAAGCTCTCCCTAGTCAATTACCTCATCTTTGAAGCCATGACTTTTTTCTGGGTATTAGTCCAGGGTATTTGCTTGTGACATTTAGGTGGTTGCACTTAAATCTTTTCCTAGTAAATTTCCTCATCTTTGGAGCCATGTGTTTTTTCTACAATGTCCAGCGTATTCGCTTGTGACAGTTTATCCATAACTTAGTGATTGCACTTCAGTGGCGAAGTCTGGTTTTCCTTCATAGGGAAGCCTAACCTGTATAATAGGTAGGGATTGGGATGAGGGTCTTCAAGGTAAGTGGTAAGCTACAAGTGAAGCCGATAGGAATGGAGTTATAGGAACCCCACGCAACTGTTGCACTTAAAGCTCTCCCTAGTAATTGGCTCACCTTTGAATCCATGAGTTTTTTCTGCAATGTCAAGCGGATTATTCGCTTGTGACAGTTTATCACTAACTAGGTGGTTGCACTTAAAGCTCTCCCTAGTTAATTTCCTCATCTTTGTAGCCATGAGTTTTTTCTGCAAAGTCAAGCAGAATATTTGCTTGTGCTTATCACTAACTAGGTGGTTACTCCTAAAGCCCTAGTCAATTGCCTCATCTTTGTAGCCATGAGTTTTTTCTGCAACGTTAAGTGTAACATTCGCTTGAGATAGCTTATCACTAACTAGCTTGCTTTCAAAGCCCTAGTAAATTATTGTGTTCAAACACTGCAATTGTATTGACGTTCAATTTCCCAGTGCCGGTATGCTATGAAATGTAGGTTCTACGATTCCGGGCCAGCTCACAGTTGCTTTGTGTTTGTTTCACGGTACAATTATATTGTACTGGAAGTTCCGCGCGACTTCGTGCACGCAAATATAAACCGTACATTATGTTGCGATATTATTATTTTAAACAAAAAATTCAAACTGACTTCCAAAGTAAAAATGCACAAAAAAGTATGAATAAAAATATGATGAATGAAATGAAATAATTTCCCTTTAAAATTCGGATAAAATTTTAACTATTTCTCTACTCCATCTTCATTATTTTGAAGTCGGTACCAGCCCAAACAATATAATATTCTAATTATTCAATATTTTATAGAACTCACGTTCAAGTTCATTTATGTTACAAGGTCATTTATGTTTCTTAATTTAATAATTAATTTAATTACTACTACTTTTTCCCGCCTGTCCACCCGCGTAAATATAGTATCGGGTATCCCACGGGAATACTGTACTTTTTCGGGATAAAAAGTAGCCTATGTTTAATCCAGAGACAATTAAAATATTTGGATTACCATAGCAAATTTCATCGCAAATTCAGTAGTTTTTGCGTGAAAGAGTAACAAACGTCCATCCATCCATCCATGCATCTTGACAAACTTTCACATTTATAATAGTAGCAGGATTTCGCTCTCGGTCATTGACTTTGTAGTTGGCATATCGCTTAAGATAACGCATTGATGATGGCCGCAGGGGTCGGACCGCGGATCGGACTGTGTTCTAAACACCCGAGGGATATATGCGGTTTAGACTGAGGCGTCTGTCGTGCTAATTACGATTAAAAATGGGTGACGGTTTGGACTGCCTGCGTCTTACATAAACGCGTAGGTGCGTAGGCCCTCTACGAAATGCTATGAAATTGCTGTGCGCTACTTGGCAAGACTTTAATAATATCCTGACTAATTTTATGACATGTTTTATTGATTATCGGCCCGTTTCAATAACCTATCTACCAATAACTATTACTTAAAAACGTCACATTTGTATCGCAAAAAAACGGCAAATTATTGAATGACGACAAATAGTTATTGGCAGATAGGTTATTGAAACCGGCCGCAAGTGTATTATTTTTTTAACCGACTTCAAAAACGGAGGTTCTCATTTATATTTTGATAATTGCTACAAAAGTACTTCCAAATAGTCACAGAAAGTTACTATAATGAAATTTTACAAGTTTTATACTATAATAATAGTTTTGAGATAAATAAAGCAAAAATCTGATATTGGATCAATTGACTGACTGTACCTAATAAAAGCAGAGCAAACTCTATGTTAAATTAACATGAATAATGGACTGGTGCATGTATTATTACTATCAAAGTGTTGTCGTTAAACATATTTCATAATCGATTTTTTCTATTACGTGTATATTTTTTCTATTATGTGTATATTTTTTCTATGACATGTATATTTTTTCCATTACATGTATATTTTTCCTATTACATATATATTTTTTCTATTACATGTATATTTTTTCTATTACGTGTATTTTTTTTTTGAGATTATGGCCTAAATAGTTTACATACCTAATTTACATTTTATAATTTATCAACATACATAATATAGGTAAGTTCAATATGAACCTATATTTATTTACATCAAAATATGACATGCATTCATAATATACTGAATGTAAAGCCAAATATTGTAAAATATAAACATGACATTAAAGGAATATATTTATTGGTAAAAACATAAAAGTTTCACGATTACAATATTAAAAAATTCAGATTTAAAAGCTAGTTAAAATATCTAAATTATATATATAAGTTACTGTCTAACAAAAAAAATAACCCAACCAAGAGCATGTCAGGACATGTCTCCTTAGACAGTTTAGGTCCGTAACTATAAACGCGTAATAGATTTATTAAAATTTGTTCAAAAGTTACTGTCCTATTTTGTTCAAAATATTTTTCCTCAAGAGTATTTAGTACCGCCCTATCAGCATGGAAAATTGCAAGTTTCTAAGTCTCATAGTTCTGAAATGCTAGGGGGACCAACTTACAAACCACCTCTCGAGGCCTCTTGGAGCCTTTTACTCGAAAATGGTTGACTTAGTAAAAAAGTAATGTATGAAGCTTTGCTTTAATTTTAAAAGACCTATTCAACGATATCCCACCCATGGGGTTGAATTAATAAATATTTTTCACTCCCTTTCACCAGAGAGCCATCCCTAAATTATTATTATTTTATGATGCCAAAATCGAGATCTACCTATACACAGTCTTTAACTATACCTAATTTCATATTCACAATTACAGAAGCTAGAAGCGCGGACAGACAGACAGACAGACGGACGGACAGAGCGAAACTATAAGTGTTCCTTGAGTATTACGGAACCCTAAAAATGGGGCAATAGGCAAAAAACTGAGTGAGAGTGAGAGGAGGCTGCGGGTAAAGTACCTAACAACATAACATTTAAATAAGTATGGAAAGTTTTATACATAATTAAATCAGATGCATCTTTAAGTTGGCAACTGTTTTACGAGCTCTCGTTCGCCGTTAAATATGCTCGTACTTTGACACTCATGTAACTTGAATAGTGCGCACTAGCACTAGCACAAGCGACGTAGGAAAAAGCCGTGACATATTTTCGTCTATACTTTTTAATATTAGAGATCAATATCATATTTATAATCCTGACCATTTAGCCTGCAAATCCGGTGCCAGTACTTATGGCCGTCTTTAACGTCAACCTTTCGATCTGTTCGCGCCAGCCCTAGCGCGACGTTTAGAATAAACACAAAGGACATCACTACGTGATGTATGGCCGACCGACTCGGGGGCGCTGTCAGAGAGTGACGAACACTTGCAGTTAGAACCCCTTCCGCGCTGGATGCATTTTCAGCTCATCCCGAAACCTAGTGAACGCGAACGCGTGTGCGCATATTTATTGGTGCTCGTTAATATAATACCAAATTCGCCGGCGAACCGCGATAAATCTATCGATAATCCGCTCAACAGCTGTGTAGTGTAGTGAGAAGAAACCTCCGCCCAGATCCAGAACCACCAGCTCAACAATAAGGTCAGTCCCAGATTTCTCCAGCCCTCACATTAACCTATATACCTACTTCCCTCAGCTCATAGTCGCATGTGTAAGTTCCTCGGCTCACCAATTTCTTGGCCCATCGAGCCTTCGTGAAGCCCTTCTCCCTATTACCGGCGTTGGGCCTCATTATAACCAGCACCTACAGTTCCACTCCGCCCAAATCTGCACATAAAATCAGCTCGATGATTTATATTTTGTCCAATTTAACATTAAACCCCTATTCTGTACTTTGATATTAACCTATATGTTAATTATTTAAATTATTTTGTGCATATTTCGGCCCATAAATTCATAGGAAAAACCCAAAAAAAAAAAAAAAATAAATAAATAGTGGGTAGGTTGTCGGCTTATTGTCGAACAAAGAACTCGAACATTCCAGAACTTCCCTAACGTACCTAACACATAATTTGTGCCAATAATATCTCATATAATTTTCTCAGCTCTTAATTACATACAAAATATTTTAATGTTTGATTCGCATATAAAACAAGTAATAACTAGTGCGTATTGTGAATTACGTTCGGCTCATAACAGAATTGTGAATCGTCGTTGCATTACTAAGTATTTTATCTATATATAACGTTTATATCTTCATATTCTCAATTTTTAAAACACAATATTAATTAACTTAGCATTATTTTAATAGTTATGAGTCGCATAACATCTCAAGTGCCCATACAAACATCGTCGGCTCGCTTCGGTACTTGATTTTTGTGCATTCTGTAGGTAATAGGTACCTACACGGCGCCCGTGCGTAAACAACAGCTGGTTACATTCATTCTCAATTAGGTATTCTTCATAGAATAAATAGTGACCTTCACATTGAATTCATATCTTATCTACGTTCTGTGTTTATACAAATATATTATAGGTGTTACGTTACAGCTGTTTTCAAATAAGTCGGCACATTATTGAGATTGAACCTGCTCATACCTACTTGCATTGTTTTCATTACGTTATTTTGTTTCTAACGCGCCCGCTAAGATTTGTTTATATTCAAACTTCAGGACATTAATATAATATTACAGACGACTTCTAACGCATTAATCTCCGCTCATCAAACATACACTAATACTATATTAGCATCAGGCGATCGGTCAGCTCATTTGTTAATTAACTCGTACACATTTTATGATAAAATTGTATACATTGTCGGCACATTATTAAAATCTATTTTCTGCGTTTTAATTAATTGCGCGCGTATTTTCCGCTCATTACTTTTAAATATTTAACTTAGTTACACGCATATATTTTTAAACATGCCTACAAAATCGCAAGCGGCCATATTTAGGCAAACTATAAAATCTATTAGTCGGCTCAGAGAGATCGCATTGGCATTACACAAAGGTGACTCAAAGTCCAACAAAACGGAGTTTAATGCGCGTTTTAAAGACCTACAAAATTTGAAACAAAAATTAGAAAATTTATACTGCGAAATTTTAGACGACGGCAGTGTTACAGAAGAAATTGAAAAGTTTTATACAGCCGGTTACGAGAACGCGCTATCCGAATATTATGATATTTTAACTGCAGCGGAAAATATAAGTTCCACTTCAGAGTCAAGTCAGCTCACTTCTGCCGTTCTGCCCAAAATTGAACTGCCAAAATTCAGCTCACGCGTTGAGGACTGGCTATCGTTTATTACGATTTTTAGGAGTCTTACAGACGACATGACGTCACTTACAGATGCAGTGAAGCTGCACTATCTTTTGTCTTGCCTATCGGGGGAGGCGCTCAGCATGATTGCGCATTTAAAAATCACAAATGATAATTACAGCGTCGCGCTCGATATACTCACACGTAGGTATGAAAACCGCCGTGTTCTGATAGATGGGTTTGTTGATATAATACTCGGCCTACCTAATATTCATATTCGATCAAGCATACGCGCGACGTTTTTAACTCCGCTCATTTCCGCACAAAGCGCATTAAATAATCTGCGTTTACCTATGGATAGTAATTACGTATTTGTGTCTATTGTAGTTAGAAAATTACGAGGCGAGCTCCGCACCCTGTTCGAAAGAAGATACGGCATCTCGGACACTCTGCCCACCTTAGGTGATTTGATTTCTTTTTTAGAGGAGCACGCGCGCTGTATCGAAACCGAATATTCTAATGCAACGCGCGGTGTTACCTACTCACCACAAACTGGGCCCTCTCGTCAACACACACCCCCCGCAAACTCTCCGCGCAGTCCACGTTTTAGACCAATTAGTCCCGCGTATCCTCGTAATACTCAGCGCTCGCCATCGGCTCACACTTTAAGTAGCTATCACGTCAGCCCAGTTCCTCATTACCCTCAACGCTACTGGCCCCCCTCCCCCCGAACAGAGCGGCGCGAGTACTCAGCCCGGAATACAGATAAACACAAGCGATTCTACTGCCCCTATTGTAGGAATACAGAACACAAACTTATCGCGTGTCCGAAATATAATCATCAGCCCACTCAAGGTCGTTGGGATTTCATAGAAGCCAACGACAGATGTCGTAAATGTCTAGGTCCGCATTTTGAAAATGAATGTCGTTCGACAAACTCATGCAAAGATTGTGGAAGTGCAAATCACCACACCTCGCTTCATCGTCACGGAACTCCAAATTCTCCGGTGTCGTCAGCGCATTTGGTTCCTCCTCATTTACGTGCACAGCCCCGCCGGCGTGCTCAAGACAAGCCACATACCTACACGGCCTACACACAACATACGCGTGCACATCAATCATCATCATCAGACCCCAACCAATCGTCTGATCATGCACCGTCTACAACTCATCAATATCAAAACAAAAAACAATGACTACCTACAATCACGGAGCACATAGAATTAGAAGATCAACCCAATAATTTAAAATGTCATTCAGCTCATAGTACACCTGCATCACATTCAGCTCATAAAATATCTAAATCTAGTTCAGCCCAATATTCTGTAGAATCAGCCCAAGTAAATTCAACTCAGCACATAGAAAACCCATTAAAAACTCCAGTGTTACTTCCCACAGTCGTTTTAAATATATCTGATAAATGCGGAGAATATCACAAAGCTCGGGCTTTATTGGACTGTGGTAGCATGATAACGCTCATAACTCAGCGCATGACTAGAAATCTTAATTTGCAACCAAAACAATGTTCATTAAAAATTACAGGTGTAGGTGATCAGCACATACAAAATTCTAAAGGTTGGGTCACAATAACATTTAGGCCCACACACCGTGACACGCCATCTATTACTACTACCGCTCATATTCTCAAAGACGTTACAGGTTATTTACCTTTGCAAAAAATACCAGATGTTGTACAAGACTCAGCTCATCAGCTCATTCCATTGGCGGATCAAGCTTATCATACTCCTGCGCCCATTGATCTCATTTTAGGCTCAGACGTTTTGGGTCACGTTTTGGATGGTACTAAGATTGCTTTGGGCCCGGGGAAGCCCATAGCCTTCGGCACGATTTTTGATTTTGCACTCATAGGACTCGTTGAGTACTCATGCGATTCACCTGTAGCTCAAGTTGGCTCTGCTCATGTTACTCATACTCATTATACTCAGTCGGCTCACTCTACACATTCTGCTCATTCTACTCATGATATTTGCAAAAGCCTGGAAAGATTCTGGGAGTCGGAAGAACCCCAGCCTCGTTCTGCTCATTCAAACCCGCTACACGAGCAATGTGAACACATATTCAGCTCAACCACCATTCGTGACGATTCAGGCCGTTACATGGTGACTCTTCCCTTCTTATCAGATGCACCCGTATTAGGTAGTACTCATGCTATTGCTCTACGTAGATTTCTCAATCTAGAAAAACGGTTGCAATCCGATCACACACTGCGACAAAAATATATAGAATTCATGAACGAATACATAAACTTAGGACACATGACACCGTGTCATCCGTCTACATTTACTCATAAACCTCATTATTATATTCCTCATCATGGCGTGTTCAAATCAGGTACTGACAAACTCCGCACAGTATTTGATGGCAGTTGTAAGTCATCCAATGGAGTCAGTTTAAACGATTGCCTGCACACAGGTCCAGCACTTCAACGAGACATTGTAGATATTATTATATCATTCCGCGCACATCGTATAGTATTCAGCACTGACATAAAAATGATGTTTAGAAATATTCTCTTAAGACCAGACCAAAGACACTATCAGCTCATACTCTGGCGATCGTCTCCAGATCGACCTCTGCTCACATATGCACTCAACACTGTTACATACGGATTGCGCTCAAGTCCATATCATGCTATCCGCACATTATTACAATTAGCTGAAGATGAAGGTCATCGCTATCCTCAGGCTGCCGAAATTTTGCGTAAATTTGTTTTCGTGGATGATGTACTTTGCGGCCATGACACCATAGAAGAAGCATCAGCACTCCAAACTCAGCTCATTGATTTGTTATCACTCGGTGGATTTAAACTTAGTAAATGGACATCAAACACACCTCAGCTCTTGCAAAGATTTCCAGACGATCAATGCGAAATGCCTAAAGACTTTGACATCAGCGCAGAGTCTCCATCAATTAAGGTTTTGGGTATTAGATGGATTCCCCGGTCTGATGAATTTACATATCACATCTCATTACCACCAGTTACCCACATTACAAAACGTTCAATTCTTAGCACAGTAGCTTCTCTCTATGACCCAAACGGTTGGGTTACACCCGTCATATTCCGCGCAAAAATACTTCTTCAAAGGTTATGGTTAACTAAATTGGACTGGGACGATCCCACTCCAAATAATATTACAGATGATTGGCAGCGCATCTATCATGATCTTCCACACATCTCAGATATACATTTTCCCAGACATATCGCTCCACACAAATTCAAATCAACATACTCACTTCACGGCTTCGCAGATGCTTCGGAAAGCGGTTTTGCTGCAGTGATATATTTACAAGAATCAGCTCACAACGGATTTGTTAACGTTCACCTCATAATTGCTAAATCTAAAGTCGCACCGATTAAAAATAAACTCACAATCCCCAAATTAGAGTTGTCTGCTGCAACTCTATTATCTCAGCTCATGTTGCGTGTCTCCCAACAATTGTCTGCTCATCTCACAATTACACATCACGTTTGTTGGTCAGATAGTACCATAGTGCTTTCATGGATAAAAACTCCGCCCCATCGTTTACAAACATTTGAATCAAATAGAGTAACAAAAATTAACTCAAATTCACTCACACTTAAGTGGCGTCATGTACCTTCCCAATTAAATCCTGCTGACTGTGCAAGCAGAGGATTATCAGCTCAAGCTCTCTCCGCTCATGATTTATGGTGGTCTCCTCCTTGGCTCAAATTGCCAGAGGATACCTGGCCCAAGATGCCTTCAGCTCATACTCGACAAGACTTGCCAGGGCTCAAACCAAAATACGTACCATGCAATTTCTCGATACCCGGTGTCGATAGTGATCTGCTCACTCGCTTCAGCTCTTTAGAAAAACTAACTGGTGTCACTGCCTACATGAGGCGATTCATTCGTAACTGTAAACTAAATTCAAACTCGCGACAACTAGGCCCTCTAACTGTAAGTGAACGTAGAGAAGCATTACTCTTCTGGATCCGCTCTGTACAGCAGAATGCATTCGCAGAAGATATTCACCGCCTGCAAACCGATAGAATCTGCACAGTACGACTACAACGTCTGTCGCCTTTTACGCAGGACGGTCTCCTCAGAGTAGGAGGTAGACTCACTCGTTCGGAACTCACATACGATGCTCAACACCCATACATTTTGCCTAGTTCTAGTCCGCTCGTAGACCTCATAATAGATCACTATCATCGCATACACTGCCACCCTGGCACGGACACGCTACATGCTATTTTACGTCAGCAATTTTGGATATTATCTGCCCGCCGCATTATAAGGCACAGAACGTTTAAATGCATAAGATGTTTCCGTTGCCGCGCTCAGCCCGAAGTACCTATCATGGCTGACCTGCCAGCTGATAGAGTCATACCTCAGCCCATATTTAGTCACGTATCAACAGATTTCGCCGGACCGTTTCTGCTCAAATCAAGTCAATTACGTAATGCTAAGTTAATTAAGGGAT
Organism: Phengaris alcon alcon; assembly: GCA_037179445.1. Classification (NCBI taxonomy): domain Eukaryota; kingdom Metazoa; phylum Arthropoda; class Insecta; order Lepidoptera; family Lycaenidae; genus Phengaris; species Phengaris alcon. The sequence continues at coordinate 224,469 of JAYRCH010000565.1, read as the reverse complement.
ATTTTTGCATATTTGTTTGCCTCACTACAAAGGCGGTTCACTTAGAACCAGTCTCATCGCTCACTGCCGAAGCGTTTATTGCAACATTACAAAGGTTCTGCTCACGTCGCGGACTTCCGGTATTGATACGTTCGGATTGTGGCACAAATTATGTAGGAGCTAGGAATCATCTACTAGAGGTACAACAATTTCTCAATGACAATAACGACGCCATTTCTCATAAACTCTCAACTCAAAATATAACTTGGTTACTCAATCCGCCTAAAGCCCCATGGATGGGAGGTATCCATGAGATTAATGTTAAATCCACAAAGCAACTTCTATACTGTGTTATCGGTGAGCAACACCTCACTTTCGAGGAATTCTTAACTCTGCTCACTAGAATCGAAGCTGTGTTAAACTCTCGGCTCATCAGTCCACTTTCATCCGATCCCACGGACTATCAGCCCCTTACTGCTGGCCACTTTCTCATTGGCCGTCCGCTCACAGCTCTCCCCGAGCTGACTCTAGATGAAAGAGTAATATCTCCGCTCAAACGCTTTCAGCTCATTCAATCACTCTCTCAGCGCTTTTGGAACCTTTGGACCAAGTCCTACCTCCATACCCTTCAAATCCGCTCCAAATGGCTTTCCTCTTCCTCTCCACCCAAACTTGGAGAACTGGTTCTGCTCAAGGAGGACAATTTGCCTCCTCTACAATGGAAGATGGGAAGAATCTCACGTCTGCTACCTGGGAAGGATGGAGTCATCAGAGTTGTGGACTTGGACACGACTCAAGGCCAGCTGCGGAGGCCTGTCGGCAAGATTGCCCGGCTCCCACTGGATTCTGCTCAGGATGGGGCTCAGCTCGCCGCCTGTGCGGGCCCCCCAGGATGTTCGCGCCAGCCCTAGCGCGACGTTTAGAATAAACACAAAGGACATCACTACGTGATGTATGGCCGACCGACTCGGGGGCGCTGTCAGAGAGTGACGAACACTTGCAGTTAGAACCCCTTCCGCGCTGGATGCATTTTCAGCTCATCCCGAAACCTAGTGAACGCGAACGCGTGTGCGCATATTTATTGGTGCTCGTTAATATAATACCAAATTCGCCGGCGAACCGCGATAAATCTATCGATAATCCGCTCAACAGCTGTGTAGTGTAGTGAGAAGAAACCTCCGCCCAGATCCAGAACCACCAGCTCAACAATAAGGTCAGTCCCAGATTTCTCCAGCCCTCACATTAACCTATATACCTACTTCCCTCAGCTCATAGTCGCATGTGTAAGTTCCTAGCTTACACGATCATTTTTAAAAATTTGCGTACAAGTCCGCTTCAAGGCCGCGGCATTCGATTTGCAAGATGAACGGTCCGTATGGGCCCCATTATAATAGTCCTATGCTTGTTCTTGATAACCTTCTTTTTCGAAGGCAACGTAGGTAGCGAATAATATAATGGTATGTTGGATAGTAATTAACGGTTAGCTTAATAATAAATAAAATACAATATATCTCTTTGTATGATAGTTGTTAGATTTTCGCGGCTATAAGCTATTACACAATATATTTATTTACAAGAATAATTCGGAGGATATAAGTGAATCTCAGTCTCCTAGCACGGTGCGAAATCTAACACGAGCCATCGAGAATGCTTTCACGCGTTAATAGATTTCTTTGGGGCGATATAGTTAGCTTATTAGAAAGTAGATAGCAGTGAAATATTTCGCGTCTCGTTTATGAACAATTGTGCGTACACACATTCAGTAATATTCAGTACTAATAAACAGAAATATTATTAATTTTACGTAAAATTAAAAGAAAAGAGGAGTTACCTATTTATCAGCCGTTTCGTTTAGTTTACATCAAATTTTTATCAAGGATCAATACATTGTCAAACTTAAAGACGAAATTCCAAATAAAAATACGGATATAAAAACCATTTTAAACGTTTTCAACCTTTAGATTGTAATATCCAGATAGGTACATGCTAACAATGTTCCCGCTTCCACAAACTCCTGAGTTCGAAAATATATTGCGCGGCAGGAGTGCACGTGTGACCTTTACGACTGAACTTCTGCACCAATATAAATAAGCGTGCACTTTAATCACAGTACTAACGTGTCGTTTTCATTACCATGATTACTTAGCAGGGAACCTTGATATTGCATTTCAACTTTATGATTACATAAACAATCATAAATGTTTGTGTGCTTTTAATTATTATATTTACATACAATTGAAATGTTACTACAATTTAAATGCGAATACAATTTGTTCGTGTAATCAAATAAAACCATATTCAATTTGTTGAAAAAATATTTTACGCACAGAGTACCTATTCAATAAAATATATTATCCGTATTACTTAGTATCGAAACTATTTCTGCGTATATGACGTCCAAGATTTTCTTGTTGATTGAAATAAGAGCATACAAAGTTTAATATCTACGTCGGGAAAGATCAAATTCTGTAACTAACACAACTTACTCCACTTACAATTTGTTTTGCTACATCTACTTTATGGATAAATTAACGTAATCTAAATATAAGAGAATTCTTATTATTATTTCGAGCCGGCCCGTTCGCATCAAATTCAGCATTTTCATGGTTTTAGACACAAAAAATCGACCATAATTCATTCAATTAATTAAAAATTTAGAACTTTTTACGGTTTTTTTTTGCCTTATAGATACGAAATAAAAAAAAAGTTGTCTATCGAATGTGAAAGACGTAGAAGATTGAAAAAAATATATACGCGTTGACTTAAGAACCTCCTCCGGTTTTTTCGTCGGTTAAAAAGTCAATTGTCTTTATTTTTTATAGTTTTCTCTTTGAGGCATTTACAGGGAAGGCTATGCCAAAAGAAGAAGAAGAAGAGGCATTTCTAAAAAAACTATATGGCAGCTATTCTGCAGATATGTTGAGAAACATCTACGTTTAAACAGCTATTTAACGAGGTATCGACTTAACCTGTAACCCTGTATATAATACATAGAATGTGACAAAGTTACTAGAGCCAAAACCTGCTAGGTAGCGCATATAAATATTACCATAATTAATATCATTGAAGCTAACTAGCTGATAAGTGAGTGGTTTCACCCGATGCCCTTATCAGTTAACCGTAACATCGCTTAGTTTAACCTGATACCTAGCTAATTGTACGAACATAATCATCTGGTTATTAACATCGCCTGGCTTTGTTTAAATACCACTTACATCATCATCATTAACTCTAACGTCCTTATTGTGAAGATAATAATTATTATTCTGTTACCTACTAAGCACGTCAAGGGAACGAAGGTGACCAGCGCGACCTTGATTTTAGTTTACCAAAACTGTGATGGACTCGTAAACAATTATTATACATATAAAATAATTGTCGGAAGTTTATAAATGTCCTGAGCGTAATAATTGTAATATTTGGCTCAAAAGGGTATGAGCTTTAAGCCTGTAGTTTGTTTTTATTAAATAAAAAACCTACCACTCTAGCCTAGTACGGATTAGTACTAGTACATGAATTAAATATCTATAACTATATTTCCTTTTGCAGGAAATCAACATGATCAATCGAATGAACATGAGAGAGAGACTGCCAATCATATACCCTGGAGTACTACCGTACTGGCTGCAGGGCTACCCCAGGATTCCCATGCTGGAACAAGTGGAACCGAATCTGCAACCCACGAACATGCAACCTATGAACATGCAACCGATGAACATGCAACCAATGAACATGCAACCGATGAACATGCAACTAATAAAAGTCCAACCTAAGAACTTGCAACACATGAGCCTTATCAACGAGGCACCATGTGAGGTTGAAACCAACGAGATACATACAAATAAGATCAAAAAAGAGGAAATAAAGAAAGGGAACACTACGACCATCAAATCCCAACCAGTGGTGGTTGCAAGTGAAACGAAGAAAACCAAGATGTTGAAAGAAGAAAAAGACAGGCATAAATTCGCATTGACACCTTATGAGGCCGGTTATTACGACTACAAACATGGTGTACAAGGGAAAGTAGTGCACATGGAAAAAACAAAAACTGCACGTAAGTAATAAGTAGAGAGCAATAACTATTTAGTCGTAATTCAGAACAAACTAACCTGATGGCCTAGCCAACATGCCATCGTTAATAACAATGACGATATTCGAAATTGAAAATATATGGAATTGACGTAACGTTCGCTTAGTGACATAGAGCGCGATTCGTCAATGCCATACATTTTTTATTTCTAAGTTCGTCATTTCAATTAACGATGGCACCTTGGGCTTCAGTCGACATGCCTTCTTTGATTACAATGACGAAGTTGATTGACATATTTTGGTCGGAAAATCACGTAGTTAATCCCATACATTTTATTCTTTAAGAAGTTCGTTATAGTTCTGATGTTGCACTTTGTCTAAGGTCGCTAAGTGACATAAGCATTGAGCATCGCTAAGTGATATAGGCATCGTTATGTCACTTATCGATTATTATGTCAAATACCATGCATTTTTGTTACGACGCCGTCTAATTACGACGACGAATTTTGAAACTTCATCGTCGTAATTAGCGATGGCAACTTGACTGAAAGCTCAGATATCATACCTAACGTTTAACGGTAGCAGAGCGTTGGTTAGTTTCACCTTACCATTAAAACTACTCATAATTCATAAATCTAAGTGGACATATTTAGAAAGAGTACCTGGGTAACCGAGCTTTGCTCAGAGTTCTAGTAAATTAAAAAATAAAAAACAAAAATATTTATCTGACCGGGATTGGAACCCACCACATTCCAAATTTCCGAACCAAATAATTAATCATAGGTACCAAACTGCCAATCCGACTGACATAATAGAGTCTAAATTATTAATATATAGTTTCACGGCGAAAGAAAAAAACATAGCTTAAAAATGCGCCGTTTCCAAGGCATAAGACCTATCTAGATCGATTTTTCTCCCCCAAAACTCCCTCTATGCTAAATTTCATGGTAATACTTGCAGCCGTTGCCGACATTCCGATTATATATATACAAGATTGTCTCGTTTAAAGTATTAGATATTAAAATCTAAGTCGGACCTGCGCCTGCCCTCTTGCCAGTCATGTCGGACTGTCTGTCCCACTGGGTTTCGAGAGTAAAGGAGGAGACAGTACTCTTGTGTGCTGCGCACACACTTCGGCGCTATAAAGTAACTCCTGCGAGCTGGCCCGCTTTCAATGAAACCGGCCACCGTCACCGAAATCGGTGTGGAGAGCTATTATTATTATTATTACAATAAAGTAACGGTAGTGGCGTTCCACAACTGGTATTATGTGACCTTCGGCCTTCATGATACAGCTCGTATCTGCATCCTTGGTAGCTCAATTTTAGATTAAACACGTTTTATGAGTTCCGTGTTGTGTAAACTTTCCCGATTTGTTTGCACGTAATATTAGTAAAATAATTTTATATCAAGTAGCAAATATAATATTCCAAAATTTCTAATGCCGGCCACACACGATCGAGTTGTTCGAGCGAACCACTAACTTCAAGATATAGGAGCAAATACTAAACAAAACTGTACAGTGTATACCTATTTAATATATAATATCAATCACTTTTCACACCACGGTAATCTGGTCCCGCACAAAATATCTGAAGAACTTATGTCGTAGGTACCAGACAATGGAAATAATATATGTCTAATATTTTTATAATACACAATCATTATTACATCATATTATATTTAAATTATTTAAGATTTTCAAGCCACTAGAAAAGTATTTTTGGTCAATCGATGTCCCAGACAGCAGGGGCGTGCGCTCCATATAGGCAGAAATGCAGTGCTTTACTTGTCATTCACAGATATTTTAATAAAACGTTCGTACGTTTTAGATGACTTTAATAATTAATTAATAGTAAATAAATTAATTTAAAAAATATAATAACTTAAAAACGCCTAATATTTTATAAATAGCAACTCATGCGGTTGCTTTGTGCAGGACAAATCATCGCATGTATGTGTAATTTTCATACTTCGCAAACGCACACACCCATGAGTATCGACATGATTATAAGCGGTAACTCCAGCGGCAGGCGATGGCTCTCGGCTTCGGTTCGGCTATCCGATCGCTTCCGAAAACCGCCGAACTGGCTTGTCGGAAATTATTCGTTACCTATAATCCGAGTAAAAAGAATAGTCGGAAATCTAATAAATCACGTATACACATTATGCATTTTTGTTTAGTAAGGTTTTATTTGTTTAAATAGAAGAAACGTTTTGTGTTTCGAGGGGGCCATATTGCATATTTCATGTGATAAGCATTGTTTACAATTTAATCGCTCCAGTTTATTTATAGTTTTCTTAAAATATTTTTCATTTTAACATTTGAAAGTGTGTACATTTAACAGTTTATTACTGAGTTTCTATAATAATTGTAGTGATTTGCTTTTACTAGTGAGTTAGTCGATTTTTTTTAAATGTTATTTGACTGTGAGGTTTTGAAAATGTGTGTTTATTAAAAATTAAAAATAACAGGTTCTCACAATTGTCATTCAGTGAAAAGATTCAAATTCTGTCTAAAGGTAGGCGTGTACCCGAGTTACAACAATTAAACCAGCAAAAAAATAATGTAACTCGAAAATTTCATGTTAAAAGTTATGAAACGTATAACTGGCTGTGTGGTTGTGTACATACGATTAAATTATATTGTTTTCCTTGCATATTATTTAGTAATTTACATCGGGATATAGTAATCTCAAGTAACCGGAACCTTTAATATGTGAAAATTGAAGCTGACTGGTGAGTAGTTATAATATTTTAAAATATGCTTATTATTTTAATTATTAGAATTTCTTGCGCAGCGACGATCGATCGCTGTTTTGTCTGCGTTGCCTTAGAAGATGTACATGAATAGTAGTACATCTAAGACTTGCTCTGTTGGCATGGTTTCGACTTAGAGATCCGTCGCTTGGCTGTAGCTATGCTAAAAATCTATAAACTAAAAAGTTTTTGTGACCGAGTACTTCGCCGCATACCCAGTGTCATAATCCTGTGCACGCCCCTGCCAGACAGTCATGTCAGTTTAAAAATAAAGTATTGACCAACCGTCTTAAAAATACTTGAACGTCTGTGGTGACCTTTTACTAACATGAACCCATTGAAAAGTAATAACAAACACAACAGTAAATAAAATCAACAAACTTAAATTAGCTCGAAAACTAATTTAGAAGGAACTGATGTACTATTTCTGTCAATTAAAGTTAATAGGACAGATATATATTTAAAATATGTCACTGCCGCGGGACAAACATGTGGAAATATGGGAAGCCCCAAAGGGAGATCTCCGACCGAGCGAGGTGCTATGCTCGGTCAGGCCGAAGCCCACTTGTATGAATTTCAGATGTCGTATAATATATAGTGCCGAACTTAGAAAACTTCGATAGCGCGATGTAGGATTGTGGCGCTAATTGGTCCGCCACAAACATATTTGGGAAAGGCCTTTGAGTGCATTTATTTTTAACGAATTGCAAACTGGGAATTAATTTTAGATTTATCGTGTGGATTGCAAAAATACAAAACTATTTTAAAATTGAATAAAAACGCTATGCGTTTTTGAAGCCTGAGAATTTAGGGCAGAATTTTAGTGTAGTTATATATTTTCAACATTGTTTTAAGTCACATAAGGTTCTAATGCTTTGGAATTAAACTGAAAATATTATTTCATATACTTTTAAATACGACTTGATTTTAAAGTTTTTGTACAAATTATTGCAAATATTTTTTTATTTCAATGTAATGTAATTTATCATTGCGGATTCGTAAATAAAATCAGCAAAAGGATTGTATTTGCGTCACCATAAGTAACCAAATATTATGTATAACATAAAATGTTAAAGATTTTAATTATGCCATAGTAATTAAATACAGTAAGTAATTTACACATTAGTAGAAAATACTCAACATTTCCCAATGGAAAGTCGCCCATATCGAACTAATAATAAATTAGAATAAAGTTGATATGGAACTGATGAACTTCGATAAATGATTACCAGCACTACGTTCATAATGTTTTGTTGTACCTCGAACCAATAGCTATGACACACTTTATTTAATGGATCAACATATAAACAGTTAACATATATTATCATATTAGTAACTTTGGGACGGTATCGGAACAATTTTCTGTGTTTATTTTCTATTCTCTTACTAAGTCTTGTTAAAAGATATATGTCTCCGTGGCCCAGTGGTCTAATTAGAGCTTGGCTCTCGACTCCGGAGGTCGGGGGTTTGATTCCGCATTGGAATAACAACACATTTTCAAGTCATTAAGTGGACAATGCAGGCTGATCACCTGATTGTCTGACAAGAAATATGATAAGCGCGTCGGATGGGCATGTAAAAAGTCGATCCTGCGCCTGATCTCTCGCCAGACGTATAGGTCATCCGTCCCACTGGGCTACGAGAGTATGAATAGAGGGAGCTCTTTTGTATTGCGACCAAGTTTGAAGACTCATCTCCGCCCCCATCATGAGGTCACGTAATATGGACATGTTACCTAAAATACAACACATACTATTTGCCAAATACCAAACTGACGTTTGTGTAAAAAGTAATTGGGTAATAACATACAAAAGGGCATACCTTATTTTTTCCGGGTCAAGAATAACATATTTTTTGCATTGTCAACCTTCGCGCATAGATGTCTTGTACCAAATGACTGAATACAGAAAATATGACGAGCATTAATTATTTTTGTTATTCACATTCTGCTTGATTTTTGAACAAAAGAAGGTATTATTGTGCAGTAAAGGCCATGCTGATTTATATTGGTTAGTAGGCCAAGGCTAGGTTTAAAATCATTTTCATCAGTACTACCTCACATATTCAGCGCCTGCAAAATCGAGTTATTTGTGAACTTACTGTGAACAATCCCTATTATTCGACTTTTGTTAAGTTGACATGTTTTTATTTGATTGTTTTTATGGTTTTTAGTTTCTCAGATTTTAAAAATGTACCTTGTATTATTATTATATCTATGAATGATGAGAAAAGGTAACTCAATTTTGATATATTATTTGCATGCTGTGTTCACTTTCTAGAGGGAAACATTTTTTGGTAATGTTCTTAGTACAATGAATAATAATAATAAATATTTCATTTCATGAAATAACATCACAAAATTTACTTTTTGAGTGAGTGGGCCTTACAAAACAAATTTAACAAATCTATAATCCAAAATTATTAAATTAATACAGTTTTTGTTTTTACACAAGTGACATATTTTAATAATAATACCTATGGACGCTTTTACACCACATCAATCTGGTCCCGTGGTAAGTTCTCATATCTGCACGTATTGTGAATAGTAAGTATCTTGTTTTGTGAACCTGATAAAATAAAGCCCATAATTATGGAATGGGAGAGTGACTACTGCTATCGAGTTCAAAGTGCTAAGTGTGAGTTTTTCTTTTCGCATTCGATCGTGAGCGCGTTTGGCGTTTACTAGGAATTTGTATGAGATTTAACCTAGTTGTCGCGTTTACAAATTCCTAGTAAACGCCAAACGCGCTCACGATCGAATGCGATAGGAAAACTCATACTTAGCACTCTGTGGTGTTTCAATCATGTGATTCATCCAGCTCGCTAGCAGGTTATCAGTAATTTACTCCTGTTACTATTCGCCAATGTTAATTCTGCTAGGTACCTATTTCTTTAGCCGGAACCAATAATTTTCACTGAAAGTAAAATCATAATGTTAGAAGTCCTACAATTTACTTAGATATACAAAAAACTACTACTTTTAATGTAAAAGTGTGTAATTAAATTTAACAAAACAGTTATTTAAAATAAAATAATCCCATATATGTAGGGTACTAAATTATTACTTCAAGAAATGTGATTAAAATTTGAGATTCTTTACAAATTCCCTACGTATAATAAAGTTGCAAATTGGAACTTTCAAATTTCAAATTAATACAAATCCTATGTTGGAAATATTTGTAATCGAATGTAGAATTGTTTGTGGCTGTAAGTCCCGAATAGGAGGAGTATTTGTGGTTCAAAACGTGAAATTGTAGCGACACAACAAATGAATTTGGAATAATTGTAGCATCGCTACCGTAAATGTGTCTATTTTTAATTGATGATCCGTCACGTGGTGGATTATTTTACAAGTTTTTACACTATCGAGTACTCGACCATCGCAACGTAAACTCGTAATTGTTTTCAGTCCGTACGATGGCTTTTTTATGCATCATCACCCTTCACTTCTCATTCTCTTTCGTTGAGGTAACTGTCATTTTTAGTGTATTTACTTTTCACTTTCTAGACAAGCAATTTAAACAACTAAGTATAATGATTAAATAGGTCGATAATTAATTCACCTTATCGACTTAAAATATATAGTATCTACTCTGTTGAAAAATTAATGCCCGAATATTTTTATGTAACAAACAAGATTACTTTCTTTTTTTAAACTAACTTAATTTTTATTTAATAAATTATAACCTTTTAATTATTTTCATAAATACAATGCTTCCTCTTTTAGACGTTTTCATTAGTCTTAATTTTTCTTACTTACTGTCACAAATATTAAAGTTTTGTGAGGATGGATCGATGGGTGGGTGGATGGATGGATGGATGTTTGTTACTCTTAACCGCAAAAACTACTTAACGAATTTTGAATAAATTTAGTATGGTGGTAGTTTCAGATTTGAACTAACACATAGGCTACTTTTTCTGCAATGCTGCTGGCTGGGATACTCCCTCTTGATCTCAGGATACTCGAAGCTTCGAGGCTCTATGAGATCAAGAAGGGGGTACCTCATCCGGTGTTGAGGGACAGGGAGGTGGAACGAAATGCTCCGGCGGTCGAGGACCCACATCCGGCAGAGCAGGTAGAGCTGAGGTTTGGGTTGGTAGACGAGGACTCTTATGCGGGCGTGGTTGATAGCCACGTCCATAGGATCTACACAGACGGCAGCAAGATTGAGGGTCGAGTCGGAGCCGCACTCTCCGTATGGGAGGGTGAGGCCGAGACGAAGGCCGTCAAGCTTGCGTTGCCGTCGTATTGCACCGTCTACCAGGCCGAGCTTCTAGCGCTCCATAGAGCTGTAGACATAGCCTGCAAGAGTGGAATGGCGAAGGTCGGTATCCTTAGCGATTCCAGATCGGCTCTCCAGGCTGTCACCCTTAGTTCCCCTCATCCCCTGGCAGTGCAAACAAGGGCGGCCCTCCGAAAAACTGCTTTGCAGAGGCGGGAGGTCTCCCTGTTTTGGATCAAGGCGCACGCAGGGTTGAGAGGGAATGAGAGGGTTGACGAGTTAGCCAAGGAGGCCGCGCTGGGATCGAAAAGGAAACCTGACTATGATCTGTGTCCTGTTTCATTCGTCAAGCGTATCTTAAGAGAGGATACGGTTGAGGAATGGGACAGGAGATACGAAATGGGAGGGACGGCCGGAACCACGAAGCTCTTTTTCCCAAGCGCTGCTGCTGCATACAGGGTAGTCAAGAAAATAGACATTACACACTACACCACACAGATTCTGACTGGACACGGTGGGTTCGCCTTCTACTTGAACAGATTCAAGTTGAAGGAGGACCCATCGTGTTCATGTCAGCCGGGAGTTGAGGAGACGGTTCCTCACCTGTTGCTCGAGTGCCCAATTTTTGCTAGCAGTAGATACGATACTGAGCAAGAATTGGGCATATCGATTACGGGTGAGAACCTGTCTCCCATCCTGGGGGGAAAAAAGAGGGATATTTTCCTCAGATTTTGTAAAAAGATTGTGGTTGCAGTATGCAAAAGAAACTGTGATATTTTAGTGTGATTTAGTTAGGCTCTACTTGTAATTTATGTGATATTAGGCTAGTATTTTACCTTGTTTCGTCGTTTTACTGTGATATTTAATTGGTTGTAATTGTTTTATTGAATTTTGTTTTATCTTAATATTGGAATTATTATTTATTGGAATATTATTATTAGAATTATTATTTGATTGGAATTATTATATTTGCTTTTTATTAATGTAATGTTGACAAGTACCAAACGAAATGGTACTAAAATTGTAAGATTGATTGATTAGAAATAAGAAAAGTATGTAATAATAATAAGAAACCATTGTAAAAATAGATGTTAGACTATAAAAAAGATAAAAAGATCAAAAGAACAAAACAATCCCTGATTATGTTAGGGGGAGGGAAAAAAAAAAAAAAAAAAAAAAAAAAAAAAAAAAAACCCCGAAAAAGTACAGCATTCCCGTGAGATACTGTATTTTCGCGGGCGGATCAGCAGGCAAAAGCTATATTGAATAAAGAAAAAACATTTTAGTTGGACCCGTGAGCGCGGCTCAGATCCAACAGCACTTCTCGCCGCGGCAAATCCGACAGAATCCAAACCTGAGCAAAACGAAGACCCTCGTAGCCGAGAACCTGGAACGTCTGCGAATTGGCCTGTAAGTATATTTCTGTTTATGATTTTTTTTTCTTTATTATATTAAGCTTTTGTAGTAATTTAGTTAATTTTAATTTGGTTCGTAAGATTTTGTAAGTAATTTATATATGACGGTTTTTTTTGGTATAAGTCTCTACAGATGTTTCAGAACAAATTATTTTAAAAAAATACTCAAAACTTTTTAGGCGTCGCGTACTGCCGCTCTTTTAATGTTTACAGCCATATTTCAGATGAAACAGTAAACATTCACTAGTAAACTCCACAACAACTACACTCAACGTAAAACTATAGGAAAAAAACTCTTTGAAAACAAACTAATCCACTGTGTTCATCAAATGTGAAAACATGCATTCGAAATTCTCTAATTGAACTGTTGAACAAAAAATGCGAAACATTGTTAAGCTCAAAGCTTGTAACGCTGTCGTTTTTAACTGACGTATTCTTTGTTTGAATTCTAACGTGGAACGGTTTTTTTTTTTTCGAACTTTCCAGGCTGTATTTAGTTTAGCCTGGAATCCGCTTAGCTCTGTTTTTAAATAGTGCAGTAGGAGCTACGAGATAAACAAGACCTGCTGAGAACAAATGCGGGTAGCTCTTGTTTATAAAAGAATACACTAATCTTTGACCGTTTCAATTAAATAAACTCTTTATTAAGCCCAATCTGAATAGTTGCTATAAACTGTCAACACGAATTTAAGCTAGATTATGATTGAATTTTATTAATTACTAAGAGTAATACTTTTTTCGACCGTAAATGAATAATTATGTAAGTAGGAATACTTTTTACCCGACTATGGCGAAGCCAGAAGGAATGGTGATGAATTTGGCAGTCTACGTATGTATGTATGTTTGTTCCACCGTGGCGCTTAAACTACTAGCCCGATTTTATTGAATAAGGTGACAATAGATTCGTGAATATAGACCGGTTAACATAGGCTATATAATTTACTTAGTCGGGTTATTGTTTTTTATAAAGATTGTAGATATATCGTCCAGGGTCAAGAGGAACATACATTCTTTGTAGCACTAGCCACTAACAAATTTATTTTATCAATAATATAAAAATGTGACTGCTAAAGAATATATATATATATATATATATATATATATATATATATATATATATATATATATATATCAGTGGTCTGTGGTTGTAGGTCGATTATTATTATTATCCAGACTATTTTTAATTGGACGTAAACGAGAATCGCGTTTACATTATGAACTACTAGTACCTACTTGACAATATTTTAAAACGCACACATTAAAAAACATTAAGACACACACATAATACACTATGTGCTGTGGCACAAGTAACAATAATACCGAAACGTAAGTGTAATAAGTATTAGGTTGTGAAGGTTTTTTGCACTTTGCGAATTGTAATCAACCACAGCTCGTAGCGGGACTCTCTTGTACTAATTAAAAAGCAATTTGTAATTAAAATAATTCTTATCTCTACAGTGAAAACATTTTACATATGCGCGCTCTAATCGATCGTAAATTAGCTGATTTAAAAATGAAATGTCCCGCTTTAATATTTTAAGTATGCAACTAAGGCTTATAGGGTTCCGAGCCTAAAGGTTGAAAACGGGACCCTATTCAAAGACTAAGATCTCCGTCCGTCTGTCCGTGGATGATGATATCTATTGCCCATATAAACAGTAAAATAAATATTTGAGTGAGGCTCCCATACAAAAAATGTTATATTTCGTTGTTTTGTACTCTACGTTGTTTGACTCGCTAAAACTTGGCTGGTTTTTAGGGATTATTTTGAGCGACCGTGTGACCAATAAGATTTTTATTATTATTATATTGGCACACGCCACAACCGGGGATCAAACTTGTGCCTTTTTAAGACCAACTCGCTTGACTTGATATCCACTAGTCCACTAACGCTCCAAAAATTATAGGTTGGAGGAAAAGAAATCCATTATTTTTGCGTGAATTTCAAGGTGTGGCGTGGCACCCAAACATTTCAAGCTTCTTTTTGTATCCAACTTTTCGTTAATACGACTACTAGCATGCCGATCAACTTCGATTATTTATGTGATTTTATCGACATTTTCGACGACGGGCCTGTCTGTGCGAGTTGCATCTTTAACATCAAAAATGCCTAAACGAAATCGACGAAACCAAAATGGCGCGTAATTAGCTGTTACAGTATCCGCACCATAAACACTATTCACAATTTCAGCCGCCTGGCAAGCATTTTCGCCTTTATCAAAGAAAAACTTTAAAATGTATCGAAATTTCTCTTTGTTGATTTTCATTTTTAACACTCTGTAACTGACAAGTGAATGGACCAATCAAAAACCAGTAATATATTTTTTAATTGTAAATTAGTCACTTAGACAACGAGCATAAATTTGAAATTGTTCGATCGACAATTTACGACATATCGATCACTACAGCCATCTATCGAAAAAATAATGGATTTATTTTTCCCCAACCTATTATATTAAAATTTCACATTAATCCAACAAGAACTTAAATTTGGGCCTTCTTGGAATAGCTTACGTAGTAAACGGTACGTTTTGGATTGAAAATGGCCACAGGATAATATTATCTTCAGTCAGAAATATCTTCATAAAGTACTCGACTTCAAGATATTAGGTACAAAATTTATTCGGAATGTATTTTTATCCGAATAATATAATATATTTTTATCATTGAGTCGAAGTCGAGTATTTTATGTATCTTTCAACCTCGTTATTATTCGGTAAATTTAACGTTAAGCTACAATATTCCGTAAGTAATGACAGTAAGCATAACTAATTTTTTTCGTAATTTACCGAAAAATAACATAAACAGCTCTCACTCAGTATGAACATTCTCGCAATGCCGTACCACGGGCCGTTCGCCACGCCGGCTTTGAAGGTTATGCGATCGCCACGCAGTATCGTCTCCGCGGATATGAAACGACGTTAATTATTTTATGTAATAATCTGTTCAAAAAATTAAGGTGACACACACAAACGAGAATCGAATACTGATCACGCCTTTAATATGTATTTTAATTTTAAATACACCCTGCAACAATAGATCGTGATGTCTATAATATACAAATGAATTGTACAATATTGCTTATTTTATTCTCATAAAGAGCACGAATTTTTAATATCTTAGTTAAATTAAATTGCAGGGCAAATAAGGAACTGCGTATTCCTGTCTCCTTAGTACCAATAAATCTACGCTGGTTGAAAAAATATGAACCTCATGATCACAAGAGGTGATGATGAATAAAATTTTATCACTTAGATCCCCACAAAAATCCCTTAGAAGCATGGACTTGGAGTGAAGAAACTAAAAAAAGACAAAAACAGAGGCTTTTTTGAACAAACTACCTACGCGTTTTATCGTAAATTCACTAGACTTAATTCAAGTCCTGTAAGCATATTGAGTTATATTATTATTAAATTAAGAACTCAGAGTATAGTCGTCAAAAAAGCCTGTATTTTACAACTTAGAAATAATACCTAAGCCTGAAAAGTTTTGAAATATAATGAAAACTACAACTACAATAATAAGTGGTGTTTCATCATTCGTTGAATACAGAATTTGAATTTGAATCTAATTTAAAAAAAATAACTTAATTTTTTTTACAAAATTTTCATGATACACTAAATCACTGGTAACGCTTCTACACCCTCTGGGGTTGTGGGTATCAACATCAAATTTACCATTAGGCTCATCCGTCTGCTCGTTTGTCGGTTTTATTCCATAAGAAAAGTTTTAAATTTGCACAAATGTATAAAGAAATACAAGACCATCTGTTTGATTGCACTTAATAAGGTAAACTCCCTGTCAAAGGCACTTTAGTAATTGGAACCCATAAGTAGGAGTTTTTTCATAAAATACATCATTAAGTTGCCAATTAAATAAATGTCTTTGACTGAGTAGTTTTCCCTACTATGTTGTAGAATTTCTATTAGAAAAAATCTAATATTTTATATAGAAATTGTTTTAGCGATGCAACTTTATGATAAGAGTACTGACAATGTTTTTATTGTCTACAATACGATAAGGGCAATATGTCGAATTTTTTTTCTAAATTAATTTAATTTAATACCCACACACAATTGGCTCAATATACATTAACTTTATTGTATGATCAATTCAGTTTTGGCAGGTAGTTAGTTGCATGCTTGTGCAAATTTCAGTAGACTTTATTTTCTAGTACGGCATAGATAGGTACCTAAGTACGATTTTTCGAGACATACAGACGGTATTGCACTTTCTCCGTAACTTATCAAGGTTACACCTCCAATCATGATAATGCGACATTTTATTACAAAGTTTTTTTTTTATTTATTATAAAGTTTTTCTATACGTATAAAAAACTAGTACCTGGGTAACCGAGCTTTGCTCGGAGATCTAGGAGATTTAAAAAAAAAAATCGAACGCTACGCATAAGTATCGCATCGTCCGACACAAACTGCACTTTTTGGCACTGGATTCGTTCTCCTTAAATCGTAGTTAAGTTTGGCTTAAATCAGATGAAATAGAGTAGATCATATTATACACTGCTAATAATAATCACAGCTTGCTTGATAACTTTAGAAGCCAAAATGTCACATGATATAAAACGCTTGAATTTGCATGATTGCAATCAATCGTCGTATTATAATTACAGCTATTAATATTTATAATCATATTATGTTGCAAACAAATGATTTTAATCAAGCTTATTTAATTTAGGGTCAATTCATACTAGCACAGAATCGAAAACGGAACATAGCAAATATACTCTTATGTCCATAACGTAATGCACATTTCCTTCTGAGATAGGAAAGAAGCGTTAGCCGTGCACAGACGCGCAAATTCAGGTGTCTTCTATTTATCTTAGATGGAATATGTGCATTACGTTGTGGTCTGTGGGCATAAGATTGAATTTGCTATGTTGCTTTTTGATTAAGTTTCGCTGCGCTTCGAATCTGCGCTAGTATGTAATGACCCTGAATAACAATATTATTTACTAATAATACTTCGAATATAGCTCTCAAGACAAAGCCGATGGCACGGACAAGCCTCAACATTTCCACGTCCTGGAGACGCCTACTGCGGACCCTGCCGAGTCGTTATTTGGTGTGGCACTCCTAGCAGCTGTAGGGGCGTCTCTAGCTATGGCACTCATCGCGTTTGGCATCGGATGGTATACGTATGTATCCTAGGAGAAACTTTAACAAAACTTGTTGAGTGGAAAATATGTGTTAGTCGAAAGAAATGGACGGTCGGCTCTTCGCAGTGACCTTTTTGTGTAAGTTATTTCTTCTTATCTATATTTGTCACTAAATGTTTTCCTAGACTTCATACGCACAAAATAAAATCCCGTCGAAACCGTACATTTTCCTGAGATAAAAAGTAAACCCTTCCCTCTCGTCTACTTTTCATTTTTGCTGAATTTCATCCAAATCGGTTCAGTAGTTTCGGACACCATTCAATGTAAACAAAGATATATTTCCACTTTATAAAATTGATACAGAATCTAGAGTTTGTCCCAGTCAGTGACTAATAATAATATAACTATTACACTGTTAAACTTAATGGTAGATCCAAAGTTAAAGTAGCAATTGGTGTCATCGTCCTCGGAAAGCATCCATAGATTATTATTACTTTAAATTTTATGGTCTACAGCCTATCTAAGAAGGCGAAGGCGGCAGCGGAGGTCGACTACCCAGCGTACGGCGTCACCGGGCCGACGGTGGACGCGACCGGCGACCGCAAGCTGGCCCAGTCCGCGCACATGTACCACTACCAGCACCAGAAACAACAGATCATCGCCATGGAACGGTGAGTACCGTCCCCGTGGGATAGAGTTACACATCTAAGTCAGTAGAAGGCGAAGACGTAGACAGATCATTATAGACATGGAACAGTGTGTTGTACAGTTACCGTGGGATAAATAGAATCGTGATATTACGGTGAGTTAAAATGTATAGTTCCGTTGAGCTAGATAGATAAAGAGTATTTCAACCTACGGCGGCGTACCGGAGCGGCGACGTAGCGTCGTAGCACCGTAGTATACAAAAGCGTAGACGTTTACGAAATGTAAAAACCGGCCAAGTGCGAGTAGCGCACGAAGGGTTGCGTACAAAACGGCAAAAACCACATATTTTTAGTATTTGTTGTTATTGCGGCAACAGACATACGTCATCTGTAATACAAAAGTCAACTGTCTGCTATCACGGTTCATGAGTACAACCTGGTGACAGACGTACAGACAGACGGACGGACGTCGAAGTCTTAGTAATTGGGTCCCGTATTACCCTTTGGGTACGGAAACTGAAAACTGGTAATGTTACTAAAATAGACATAGAAAAACGAAAGTAAATAACGTGTAAAAACTAAACCAACGTTAAAAGGTATGAATGTGAGCAAAAAGGTAGCTCAACAATGAAACCACTAGAGTCAACGGTTCGAGTGTAAAATGCCCGATGGCAGCGAAAAATTTCATCTCCAAACCAAATTCTGTTGCTGAGGAGTAAACTACGTTTTGTAAACTATATAATTTGGCCTTTGGTTTCGCGGAAATATTAAATGCTATGATTTGAGTTGTTTGCTTGTATATTCTGTGGACATTGCGAGTGTGTTTAGACTTGGACAACGTAAGACGAGATAAACATTTACCTCACATTTGTTAAAGAAACTCTGTTATTAAATGCATTTACTTATTGCTCATTCTTTTATTGTTTTAAAACTATTTAATTAATATTATATCTAGCAATATGCCGCGTATTTTACGCATGCTTATGCGTGCACTCACACATTTCACTCACATTTGCTTGCAGGTTGTGGGTATTTTTTCGCGGGATATTGATATTCGAGGATTATAACTAGATATAATATTATAATTTTATGCTATGGATTTCCGCAAAGTAACGCCTGATTCTATCAACTATTTAGAATTTTGTTACTAATTCCTATTTTCGTATTTACTTTTATTAGACTTACGTGAATCAAAATATCATAATTATTATCGACTGAAGTCCTCAACCTTCCATTTTGAGAAAGATTTCATTCACCACGCCAGTGTACTGTGGTAATACTTGAACTATGATTTTTTATAGGTCCGGGATGGATCAGCGCAACGGCTCGGTGTCTGACCCTGAGTCTGAGGAGGAGAACGAGGAAGGAGACTACACTGTGTACGAGTGCCCTGGATTTGCTACTGTAAGTATTTTATCACTCCCTGTCAAAAACCTCTATTCCAGTCCGTAAATCGCGATTGCAAGCTACTTGTTAAAAAATCACGCAATGGTTAGCTTGGAAAACAACATTCAAAACTTACTACTTTAATTAAATATATTTATATTTAGATCTTAAAGAATTCTATCTGACTAAACGTTTTGTATCTATCAAGAATTAAGAAAGTTAAGAGATTATCTCAGACTTATAAATTAAATAAATATTAATTTGCTCCCGACACTTTGAGTCCTAAATCTATTGCAACAATCACTTTTGTAACCTATTTACTAAAAATGTATGTTTGTATTGTACGTTAGTAATAAGTATAATATAATATAAATAATATAATAATATAATATAATATATATTTTCCTCCAAATTAACTGTCACATGGCCTTTACCCTAATCCGTTTTTGCATTTTCGTACCTAAATTGACATATGTCTTACGGTGTTGTCAACTGTGGAAGTTCCCTCAACTTCTCAAACAGTTGGATGATACCATAAGACAAACGCTCTCCACTATTTTGAATACAAATTTCGATGACCGCGCATGGACTCAGGCAACGCTTCCAGTTAGGTTCGGTGACCTGGGTGTTCGAAAGCCCTCAGACATATCGCTTCCGGCCTTCTTGTCCTCAGTCCACGCGAACCATAGTCTTATCTCCAAAATACTACATCACCCATCCTACTCCAATACAGTTACCTTTCTGGACGAGGCCAAGGACGCCTGGAGCGTAACTAGTGCTTGTAGCGAATTGCCTGACAATACTTTTTCCCAAAGGCTCTGGGACGAGCCACTCTGCAGACTGGTACGGAATAATCTTCTTAATACGTCCTCCAGTCCTGTGGAGCAGGCTCGCCTCTTAGCTGCGGAGAAGTGGGAGTCGGGCCTTTGGCTACAAGCATTACCGTCACCCAATACGGGCACATTGCTGGATCGAACAGCTTTCCGGTTAGCCACTTCCCTGCGTCTTGGCACCCCCCACGTCGTCCCCCATCGCTGTGTTTGTGGTGCAAATGTGGACAGCCTCGGACACCACGGGCTGTCCTGTCAACGAAGCGCCGGCCGCATCTCCCGACATCACTGCCTGAACGATCTCATCCGTCGGGCTCTTGTCACCGCCGGAGTGCCAGCTGTGCTGGAACCCTCTGGTTTGGCGCGCGACGATGGCAAGAGACCAGACGGTATGACCCTGGTCCCTTGGAGAGTGGGACGGGCTCTTGTATGGGACGCTACTTGCGTTGATACACTTGCTCCGTCCCATGTCCAGGGCACCTCGAGTTCTGCAGGTGCGGCCGCCAATCAGGCGGAAAACCTCAAGCGGCGCAAATATGAGAACCTTAGTGGGGATCTCATATTTGAACCGTTTGGGGTTGAAACCTTAGGTACATGGGGTCTGGGTGCGCACAAACTTTTCGGAGAAATCTCCAAAAAACTCATTGAGGCCACCCGAGACCCCAGAGCCGGCACCTACCTGGCCCAGAGAATAAGTATCGCAATCCAGCGAGGAAACTCTTTGAGCCTTCTAGGTACTAGGTAGGCCTGGTGGGGATGACCTGGGAGATTTCTTTTTTTTGTAGCATTTTAAGTTTTGGAGTAGTTATTATTTTTTTAGTACTTACCTACTTTTATGGTACAATTGATTTTGTTATCATAACTGATAAAATGTATATCATATTGTAGTATTAGTGAGTTTAATAAAAATATATTTTTTTATTTATCATTCGAACAAAAATATATTTTTTTGATACCTGAAAAATTATATTAATTTTATTAAAATCTTATCATATGTTAGTATAATATAATTAAATTATTTGATATTGGGGCCTTGAATATCCAATATCCGTATATTGGCCTTAATGCTACAAGAGATATTCCGTCGATTTTTCGAAGCATAATGAATTGGCTCGGAGCTATTTTTAAATGAAATTTTCCATGCGAATATTTAAAAGTATTTGATGCGCCTGTCACGTATTTTACATTGCAAAGAGGTGATTAAATAACGCTTAAATTAAATATTTCGTAATAATAAACTTATCGGGTTGTTTAAAAAAAAAGTGAAATATATACCAATAAACAGTACGACCACAATCTCAATGGCTTACACTGTCTGACATTTCTGTAGAAAACCGATGATTGTTTATTCATTTTACTAACACCTTTTCTTTTATATAAAAATATAAAAGAAAAGGTGTTAGTAAAATGAATGCATATATTTTTATTTGTATAAGTTTGATACATGCCCACAACTATTTCTTACCTGTGTGTATATGTATACCTAGCACCTACGTGACCTTAAAGTTTTTACTCTAAAGAGCCATTTACACGGGTCGGTTTTTTCTGTGCGGTGAGCCGTCTGACAAGTTGACTCACCTCGCCGCATCGCAAGTCCATTTACACGGGTGACTAAAATAGCATGCGGCTTTAGGGTCAACTCACACTGGCGCAGAGTCGAAGCGACGTGACACGTCATGATTTTCTCATAGAGGCTATAGCGAATGATTTCAAAACTAAGGAAGGCGAATGATTTCAAAACTTTGACGGAAGAAACTTAATTTAAGAAAAACTTACGCCATCTTGATATCAAAGGATTTTGTCAATTACAATAAGCAGACTGAATTGTGGAGGAACGTTTTTGTGGTAGTGAGAAGTAGTAGTCGACTCGCGTCGCCGCGTTTTTCTCGGGCGCAGTGACGCATCAGACTTTGACTATACAGCGTGTTAAATGTTTTGTGCTGTCGATGTTTTGTTACAATAAATTTTTCAAACGACATTTTTGAAAACCTTGAAACACGTACATAATATCGATTTGTAAATAAATCGTCACCCCTGTATATTAAGAAAGCATAGATAGTAAAAACGCGAGAGTACAATCGTGTTACCAAGTCTCAAAAAATATTTCTTAAAATGAATAGTACGGTTCCCGCGAGACATGTGCGCCAGTGTGAGCTGAACCTTAGTCACGTTTCTTCAAAAATGACAAATAATAAATTGTGAAAAAAATCTTTGTCGTTTAAATTTGAATTTATTCATATGTTATGTTTAGAATGTCAAAATTTTAATGACTTCAACGTAATTTCAGCTGCATCGCACCATCTAAGCATCGAGGAATATTGTATAAAGCCAAAGAATGTATATTACTAACGCATAAATTAAATCGACCATTCTGCAATTCACATATCCGAGTTCCGCTAAAATCAACCAAAAACTTTTAAATAGCGTTTTCGAGATTTAAAACATACCCCAGGGCAGAGCATACCGAATATAAGTACACGAGGTTT
This sequence comes from Phengaris alcon alcon, assembly GCA_037179445.1. Lineage (NCBI taxonomy): Eukaryota > Metazoa > Arthropoda > Insecta > Lepidoptera > Lycaenidae > Phengaris > Phengaris alcon. The sequence continues at coordinate 201,598 of JAYRCH010000565.1, read as the reverse complement.
GTTTTATTAAACATTTTTTTTAAATGTCTGGAAATTGTTCTATCTCTGGAGATTTTATAACATTCTCCTAAAAACTACAAATTTTTCAGATCTCCGATACAATCCACAAAACTCTAAAATTGTATTCCGATTCTTCTAAAATCTCAGGATTCTGCTAAACCTGGCCACACTGCCGGGCGCCGTGCGGTGACAGTCAAATGCTACCCAACTTTGAGACTTGCGGCTTTTAGTCACTTGCGACCTCGCCGGATTGCCATTTACACGCTTTATTTTCGCCGTGCTGCGGGATTCGTGCCGCTAGTCACCCGTGTAAATGCTACAAAAGTTGGGCCTTGCGGCTTTGGTCACTCGCGGCCTCGCTGAATTTGCACTTACACGGTCGATTTTCGCAGTGCGGCTGAAATCGTGCGGCTTTAGGCATCCATAAGTAATATGAAAATGTAATGTCATTATAAACTTATCCTAGTGTCCGCCCCACATGGTTAGTACTTGCACTGTAGTTGATAGTTTTGTGTAAATACTATAGGATCCTTATTATTATTGTTATTTTTTAATATTTTTTCTTAGCTCGAGAGCTGTAATTTAGTTACATGATTCCATTGTCATAATATGTTATTTAAAATTTCAAAATTATATACAAAAAAAAAACAGAACTATCTCAGCACGCCACTTACTTTTTCTAGTTCGCATTTTCCAGTTAGTACCGTAAGTTTTATCTAAACAATAATATTTTTTCCTTTCAGACCGGCGATATGGAGGTAAAAAACCCACTGTTCAAGGATGAGACGACCCCAGCCACCCCCGGTAAGACCGAGAAGCCTCAAAAGGAATAATTACTACCCCTTCGCCGCATCGGCGACTTCTACGCGTACAGAAATATCCTTTCGCCTATGTACCTAATCCGCAATTTTGGCACGCCCAACTTCTTTTTGATGCTCATGACCAGATACCGACGGTCTTAAAGTCTCAGCGGAGGAGTGACAATCCTAAACGCGGCTGTCTCCCAGACTATGTTTAATTTACCAATACTAAACTCAGCTACCTCGTAGACTATTATCATTTATAAGTGCTAAACTCAGCTGACTCCTAGACTTTTATCATTTATCGGTGCTTCAAGACTATATTATCATTTATCAGTGCTAAACCTTGCTGCTGCTTAGCCAATTTTTATCTTACCCAACCCCAATCTGTTTAGTTTTTAGTCACGCCACTGCGCACTGTGATCAGGTTAAACTCTGCAAATAATCCACGTATTGCTCTTACGTATTCTTATAGTCGCCACAGACGTTTAAGTAATTTGATTTGTCTATTCATGAAAAGTTGTCGAACTGGCTAAGTCTGTAGAAGAATGTCTAAAATGGTATGTGGCTATAATGAATTCTCAAATATTTTACTTTTGCATTTTATATAACACTATTTGAGCGTGTGTGGCGAGCATTACTATGTGTCAAATTTAACTTAATCATGCCAATATCGGTGCTGTCTGCGGCAAATGGCGAAAGGCTCACTTTTTTGTGAGACGTACTCGTATTAAAAAGTGAAAATAACAATTAATTGGGAATTATGGACTCTCAAGAGTAGATTGGCACGATTACTATGTCATTATACTGAACGGATAATGAACTCGATTGAACGAATATGGATACTTAACTGACGTGAAAGTGTATATTTAACAGATGTTTATCATGTTTTATTTGTATAAAAATGTATAATGTTTTGTATATTTATTTGTATTTTATTTTGACATACCTACGGCCTACTTCTGAGTAACGACATATATAATGGTTTTTTCCTTATGTACAGCCACTAACACTAGCATACTTCACCATCTACTTAGAACAGTTTTTTGTTGGTGCTCTTGGCTGTACTAAATTCGCTGTGGATGATACAGAAAACGATAGTTACATTGTACCGATTACATGTCTAAACGACCACGTCAATTGTTTACAATTTTAATAATTCCTGTTTTAAAATATTATATTATATGGTATATTATAAATATTTATTTATCGTAATTTTGATCGATGATCTCAAAATCGTGTTAAGTGATATGTAAAACTTTTAAAGAGAGTCTATTAAATCAAAGTTTATTTATAAGAATTTTCGCATCGTGCATTTATCTCTTAATATTGTAAATACGCTATATGAGAGAAATATATATATGTAATGTTTAAATATATAACGCGGGAATAAAAAAAAATAATTAACGTTTATATTACACTTGAATGTTATTCTAGTCAAGTATTTAGTAGGTTACCAAATAATTTATAATAAGAGGCTTAAATTTACTTTTCAAATTTTAGTTTTTACAAACTGTGTGAATTTTCATATTGCGACATTTTATATGCGCACCTTCAAACATATCAAAATCCTAACCAAAAGGTATATTTATAAAAATATTCATCACGTTACAAACTATTATGTGTATCTAAATTTACGTTCGCCGAAAATTATTCACTATATACAACTAAAGTACTGACCATTTTTGAGAAACACTTTACACTATAGGTAAATTTGTTATGAATTTGTTATGAATTTGAATTATTATTTATTAATATCAATTTATTTCTTGTTACACAAGAATTTGTTACGCGAAGGGCTTGTTGCAGAATCTACGGATAAGTGTCAGATAGCTTATTCGCATTTTTTGCCTCTGTCTCCCGATATAATGTGAGCAGAGACAAATGTTACGAATAAGTCCAGCTACACACGTAACGTTTTATCGTAACGATTAAACGGTGTAAAGCGAACAGTGCAGTTATATCCATCGTGTGTATGATAAATCTTTACGATTGTACCGGGCATAAGATATCCGTCAGACGCTTATTAGAAGATTGTAAAACAAGATCCTAAATCTAATTTAAGATCCTTTACAAAGTTACATATCTCGAAAAGTATTATGAGAGAGTCCCTGGCATTTTTTCAACGGTCGCAGTATAGAAATTTTCTTTTTATTTATATGGGAATTGAAATACAAAATGAAAAGCTTCAAGCCTCTTATTCTATACACGAAGCTCGACTTACAATAGCACTTACTGCCAGACTCGTTTTGAGACAATTAGGCTTGGTGCAAACAGGCTACTCGATTGATTGATTGGTACTGACGGCTACACTATGCTACCGCGTGCGACAAGTAGCGGCCACTTGTGACAAATGTTTGACAATCGTATCGTGCAGCGCTGGCGACCGATCGCTTCCGTGGCCTGCTTGCACCGAGACGTACACTAATTTTAATTACAACAATAGGATGGTTGTCACTTTTTACAAAGTGTTAGGCGTAGGCAAACTTACTTCGACACTGTAGAGGTATATTAAATGTTACATGTCTAAATATATATTGTTATATATATATTGTTATAGTATTTACTAATATATTCTTAATTGGTTAAAACTTTTTAATTGTTTTAAACTTAAACTATTCAATAAGGTGCTCTCATGCAGCAGTTGTTTTACGCTATATAACATTTCATAGCACGATAACATTTTATGACGTATGAGTATTTTTAATGGTGTTTTCCCGATGTTCCCCACAATTTGTCTATGGCTATAGCAGTCGCTGCTTTTTTTCGATGTCCACATGTGATGAACAAATAGTGGGGGACATCGGGAATAGACGTTTTCAACGTGTTTAATATAATCAACAAAATATGTTATATAACATTATATTTTGTTATATAACTTCTGTGTGGACGCACCTGTAAGTTAGGTACGTTAATGTATGATCTCTCGAATTGTGCTTATTTACATGAAGATAATATTATTTTAATTATTATATTAGTTCTGTCAAAGTTTAATACTTTAATTTGTACATTGGAGAGATACCTACATGTTTTTCTATATTAATTGTATCGATATCTAGATGTACCTACTTTCTTTACATTAGTATTGTGACTTCAATTATATTATATGCGTGTTGCTTATTTATTATCAATTATAATATAATCTATATTAGCTAATAAAAGTAAGTTAGGTATTAATGTTGATGTCTATATCATATTTAGATATATTCACTTGTCTATAATATATATTCTAATAACGAGAAGAGAAAATTAAATGACAGTTTAGAATATTGGATTGTAAGAATAAGTGCTATGATATATTCCTTATATTAATTAAAAAATATATTTAGGTGATGGTAAACACAACCAACAAGTAAGACACAACAAGTAAGACTGAAAAAACGTCTTTTTTATCTTGTTAACATCTCATCTTGAAATTTTTGTTTATTGTTGATAGTGTTTTAGACACGAAAATCACAAATAGACTGTATTGATCTCGTGTCAATTATTATTAAAAAAGTGATAATGCGGCTAAGTTGCCAACTGCCAAAATAAAACCTATGAATAAATTGGATGACTTAAAAAAAGCCAAAATATTAACAAATCTCATCTATGAGAAATGTATCTATTGCCAGACGGTACAAGGTGACCTATGGGATTGTCAATGCCATACATAAAGTATGTTCCTTAACGATGAAAAAATACAACCTTAGTTACAATTATGATGTGCCTAAGCACTCAGTCTCTATAAATTAAAGATAAATAAAATATTATCATATTTTTGCGAAATATATTAGGATGATAGATAGGTACTAGGCGAATCGAATCAGGAATTATTTTATTTTCTCTTCTCGTTTTGAAACTTTATCATCTCAATATCACCAAATTGTTTTGGATACTTTTAATTTTAGTAGCGGCTTATCCATACGTCTACTAGGTAATATCAGGCAATCTTATTCATATATATGTCATGTCATTGACAATTGTATCGTGACTGCATGTCGTCATTATAATACAAACAAATTATGAGAACAGTCTATCTGTTTATGAATTGGACTCCCTGATATAACATAAGAATTTTAACCAATTTTTTTAATGAAGTATTAATTAGTGTCTCCAAAAACACAAAATCACTGGAATTCTAGTTTCAGATTTTCTGCCGATTTTTTATTCAAACATGTACTTAATTTGACATTCGTTAAGGCCCATTTGCTCAGATCTGGTTTAAAGTTACCCAGGGGTTAAAATATATATTTTTTTCATAAATACGAAGAACGAGAGAGATAACATAATATTTAACCCAGGGTTAACTTTAACCCAGATCTGCGCCGTCATCATCAAGTGGGCCTAAGGATGTCGAGTTCAGCCTGACCACAAACGCACTGAACCGCTTTCTGAGTTTAGGAATCTTAATTCATAGACATTTGACAACATTCCACTGCCACGCCACACACACACAGCTCACAATTCAGATTGTGGCGTGTAATGAAAGAGAGATGAATACTTATCGGACTATCTTTGTCTCTATATTCAGGATGCCTAGTTCAGTACGAATGTGTCGTCCCTATAGGAATGTACGAAAAAAACGCGTGTTGACGTCCTGAAAGAAAATCGAATTCAGGTCGAAAACCAGGTTTTCATGCAAAACACGCATTTCCCACTGCCCACACATATGCTGAATCATTAATATCCTAATATTCAGATCTTTTCATGCAATTTAGTGAATTTTCACAGATTTTTCACAAAAAATCCTTAAAGGACGTTAAATTCAGTACGTGTGCGGTTCCCGGTCTAATTGTACTTTCAATACAGATTATATATTAGGTTAGAAGATTATGCAATGTTATGACTCACTCAAAATGTTTACCATAGAGTATGAATACAAAAAAATTATAGTTGATAGAGAACAAGATTTTAGTCGTCGTCTGTTCATGTATTACCTGTGCTATTGATGATAATGATGGTAAAGTATTCATCACCTGATGATGTGTCAACTCAGACGTTGTATCAGCTCTGTATAACAAAACCAGCAAACTTACTTGCCTATCTTATGTCGCATCAAACGCAGATTTTTATACAGACAAATTAATACTGTCTTAAAAATGCTGTACAAAAGGCCCTTACTTATTTAGATAAATTCATTATTTTAGTACAAAAACAACATAGGGCCAATGATGATCAATGATGAATGACTGAAATAATTGCGGGTGTCCTGTGAGCAGACGACCATCTAATAGATTTAATCACAAATATTTAACCAAATGTCACGAAATTTCATTAGTTAGTAATAAATGTATAGACAGCAATGCGTATTTTATTGTTCCTGTTTCTGCCCATTAGTATAGTTCATTTGCAAGTAATTACGCAATTACAAATTACGCAGCACTTTTATTAAATAATTTTATTAAATACTCGACGAATTCATGTTTAATATTTATCATTTCAAAGGACAAGTAAGATATTTCTAGGGGTGTCTTTGAAAACAAACAGAAAGATACTTAAGACATAGAAAAAAAGTAATTAAATATATAATGAAATCGTAAACTTTTTGTAACTTTACTTTTTTATTTCTAATTAGGTACATCTTTTGAAACCTATGTTTCTCTGCGATTATAATACGAAATAGTACCAAAAGCGACATCTGATGTCGAGTAGACAAATGTTTCGAACTAGTGATTGTGGATACAACACAGCCTAGAGAAAATACTGGTACTTACCTAATTCTGTTGAAGGTAGGAAAGACGTTACCTAACTGGCTTAGCACAATTCATATTATTTAATAGATGTCACTAGCTAACCCCTAAAAACTAAAAATGTAAAAAATAAGTAAGTAAGTAACAATGATTTCGAAAAAACTAGTAAATTTAAACAAATACTCATAATTTTATGATATAGTCAGACTATACTCTTACTTACTTATAGTTATAGAGTATAAAAAATATTATGAATCAATGTAAAGGCCGCCATCTTTGAGATACATTTCGCACTTCTATCGTCCTCTCTTCGTTTCGTCGGCTACGCGTTTCTACTACGACCATGCTACGACGCTTTTACGTCAGTGCTACGATACGACTGCTACTAAAGATGCTACGCTGCAGCACTATTCCGAAACTTTATAATATTACTAATATTATTAGACATGCTTTTGCTATAAAAATTACTACGTAGTGAAAGAATAGCTTACTATCCTCTGAAATAATAACAAATTATATTAAAAAAAAGGAATGTGTACTGGGACAGTAGACGGGGAAGTAAAACTTAAGCAACAACATTTAACACATAGGCTACTTTTTATCCTAAGAAAGTAGAGTGTTCTCATGGGATACTATACGTATTTACGCGGGCGGAGCCGCGGGCTAAAGCTAGGTTTTATAATGAGCCAATTTTAGGCTCTACATTGGCCGTAACGCTTTTTCGGGAATGAAAAAATTGTAATCCCCCCCCAATTTATATAGAAGTTTTACTTCAAAAATCATAAATATCCGTCACGTTGTTTCAGAGCTGTTCGATAACAAACATGAGACTCCAGGTGTCGCACGTGACTTGACCCACAAAAATAGACTTTTGTTCACCCAATACCTAATTTATTACACCCTGTTGATACCTAAGCCTACCTACCTCAGCTTACCTCTAGTTGACACATTCCTCTTTATAATATTAGTATAAATTTACAGATAAAGGTTTGTTTCTTTGGATCGAATAGGCTCCGAAATTTTTGGACAGATTTTTAGCACAGATATAGGTTAGGGTTAGGGTAGATAGGACATAGGTTACTGTTTATCACGGCAAAATGTACGGTTCCCGTGAGATTTCGTTTAGCGCTCACGGAGTCGCAGGCAACATCTAGTATAAGATAAATAAGAAGAATAATGCCTATATGTTGTGTGATGCCAAAATTGACCCCAGCTCAGTATTTCGCAGCAAGCAAGCCCGCTGCACTGATATTCTGCCAGGACCAATATGTGACATCACAACAGAACTATTTCATAATACATATTATAGCCCAGCAATTAATAATAGTAAAGTGGTCTGCAGTTTAAAAACAAATAAAATAAAAACAGAGATTAAATCCTGCCCTGCTACAGCCATTGCTTAAAAAAAATTAACTAAAATATATAAACACACCGGCATATTTAGCGGAACACAAAAAAAAGGTCCATAATTAAAAAAATATGGTTTTATTTTAAAATCTACTTACTACACTTCTTTTGTTATTTAAAGTTTGATTTGTTTTACTTAAAATGAGATCACATTAAGAACAGATTTTGCGAGTAAAGGCTATTTGTGAAAAATTGTACATTTTTGAACTTTTCATGTAACCGGGAAAAGTGAAAATTAATGGAAGAAATGTTGCTTTTGTCGCATACTTACCTCTTTATGAATTTGTAAATACATTAAGTTGTTTTAAGGTTATTTCAAAACCATGCAATACGCCATTTGCCATTGTCAATATTCACACAATATCAATTATCTTTAAATTTATTTCAAGCAAAAGCTGATCCTAGTAAAAGCGCAGTGCAGATTACAAAACATTTTATTACAAGTATATATCATTTTTAGAATTAAATTATATCAAACTTTCAATTTATACGGCGTTTAAAAGTAAAAATTTGACTCAAATACGACAAGGTTGGTTGAAGTCAGGGCATGACTTTTAATCGACAACATCTACGAGGGCAGCACTGAAAATTTCGGGAATCAAGGAAGTGACACAACATTACTATTTAAAAATGTATTTATTGCTTTTCGAAGTATTCTCCGCGAAATTTGACACATTTTTCCATACGATGGAACCAATCATTGAAGCAACCATTCCATTCGGAAGTTGGGGTCTCCAAAATGGCCGTTTTGTAGGCGTCCACAGCTTCTTCAGGTGATGAAAATCTCTGACCACGCAATTTATTCTTTATTTTAGGGAAAGTATAGAAATCATTAGGGCTTAGGTCGGGGCTGTACGGCGGATGGTCTAATAATTCTATGATTTCTTGCTCTAAAAACTCTTTTGTTCTGTGCGCGGTGTGAGAACTCGCATTGTCGTGATGGAGGATGATGCGGCGGTTGCAGTTCTCTTTACGGAGTTAAGAAACGACCTGTGGCAAACAAAGGTTAGCATACCATTCTGAATTAACCGTTCTTTGTCCCTCAAGAGGAATAGTCGCAACATGGCCGGTTTTGGAGACAAACATGGCCACCATTTTTTTTGCAACACTCCGTGAACGAACAATTTTTGTTGGCTTTAACTCATTTTCGAACACCCAAACTCGTGACTGGTTTTTTGTTTCGAGTTCGTACGCGTATATCCAGGATTCGTCACCTGATACGATGTTGTATACAGCATTTGAGGATCCTGCGTGGAATCTTTCGAGAGTTCTGACGTACCAAGTAACGCGAGCCGCTATTTGCTCTTCACAGAGCAAATGCGTTATTCATCGGGAAAACAACTTTTTTACACCTAATTGTTCATGCAAGATTATTTGTATTTGACTCACACCAATGTCTAAAGTTGCCTGAATTTCGCGGTATGTCACATGTCGATCTTCCTCAATCAGCTTACGCACAGCATCTACGTTTTCTTGGGTGACTGCAGTTTTTGGACGACCTTGACGGGGATCATCACTGAGCTTGACACGTCCACGTTGAAATTCAGCAAACCAGTGATAAATTGTGGTTTTGGATGGGGCTTCATCACCAAATGCAGAAATCATCCGGTCAACACACTGTTTTTGTGTTAAACCACTTCGAAAGTCATAATAAATCATCGCTCTAGAATTTTCTCGAGTCAATTCCATTTTCTCAACGACTAAACAAGTTTGACAAGACCTTGTGACAAGACCGAGAATCTTTTTTTAAATAAATAAACGGTATTCGATTTTTAAAACCAAGGAGTTTTAAATTAAAAAGATTTTAATATGACAGGAACAGTGGAAATATTCCATTCCCGATACTTTTAGTTCAGCCCTCGTAATATAAAATATATATTTATGACGCAAATGAACAACCAAGTCACTCAAGTGTCTCAAATCGATTTCTGTAAAACAAGATGGTGTTCGTTTTACAAACGTCATTATGAAAACGTGTATACAACTGATTCATTATATAAACGTCATAAATAGGTTTTTCAATCACCCAATTTGGTCAGTTGAAATCGTTTATTAGATTGCGACGTTAGTATGACTATTGCGTTGTTGTACAAACGTTTAAGCAAAAACTATAATATAACGTCGTGTAGTTGTAAATGTAAACCCGCCTATGTCTTACATAGGCGGGTTTACATTTCATTAATTATTCAAACTTTATAAGGGAGGCAATGTATGTTAGGCTATAAATTTCTAAAAATAAAACTACAAAATTGCTAATATTTTTATTCATAAACATGAATTTTGAAATTGAAACATTGATTATTGTACTTTAGAAGAATAATATTTCAAATTTCTTGGATTCTACAGTTAATTTCCTAGTGCCCTCAGACATTTAAATTATTTCTAATTCTATAATAATTTAGAACATTAGCCTACACGTAAACTAGTACAAAAAATAAACTATAAACATAGTAATCGTTTAATATAAACGTTTATCGTCATATTATACATTTTTATATAGTAATATAATATTTTGTAAGTAGTATCATAAAGTAGTTTTTTCGCAAACATTATCTAATATGAATAAGATTCGGTGCAGACGGGGCCCACAAGCGACCGCGACTGGTCTAAATGAAAGTCATAATATTATTATATCTACAATCATTAATCGGGACTCGGGACTTTGACTAATCTTGGTACGGGACCAAGAGAGGAAATAAAAAATGTAAACAAACATTCAGCCTCATTCATTCACCTTTGGACCGAATTGAGAAACAGTTCAATCACTTCGTCGTAAACTTGACGTCACAAAACTCCATACAGATGCGAGACGACCAAATTTTTTCGATTTTTGAAACAGATTTCTTTTTTTTTTTTAGTTTCTAATAATACGTATGTTACTTTCAATTTTAAAGTTATTGAATTTAGGATTATTTTAATTTTGACAGAAACTTTTTCGTTGTTCATTGTTTAAAAAGATTATTTGTTATATGTTGGTATGGTTTTTACTATGGAATTTATTGGACTGAGTTTTGAACCCAGAAAGCGTGTTGTCACGTCAAGCGCGTGTGGCCCGTCTGCGCCAACCCCGTTGGGTTAAAATCAGTAGTATAGCTAGATTTTATTGGTGTCACAAAACGTGCCAATATTAACCATTAACTCATATTTAAAATAGGTATATACCGCATATCATTTACTATAACATGTCACAATGTTTATAAGAATAATATTCATTTCTTGTGTTGACTTTCTTTTTACGAACGTATCGTGGCCTTAAAGGATTAGTAAAACAGTATTGTTCAAATGCGAAGCCTTATAATAATCGGATGAAACACAGCTTTGCGACTGTTATTGCAACGTGACTTATATGTTTCATATTGATTTACTATTACTATATAAACTGTGGTTTACGTTTTAACGTTTAGCGTTGGAAGTCGGATCGTATCACTCTTAGACAAAGTATAAAAATTTAAAACGATATCGAAGTTAGAAAACAATAAAATAGATATATTAGTTTACCACGAAACCTAATACATGATGATTGATTGTTGATGCTTCGATGTTACACTATAGGTTCACCTTATCATCCGATATACAATACCAATATAATGTGTCCAATATACATTTTGATTTTATCCCAACAAGTTTTGTATATTTCATTTCATATAATGTTTATCTTGTAAAATACAGATTTACGTATTCATGAATTTAAAAGTATATCAAGGTACCTATTAAACCGTAAAGTCTAAAAGTGTTAACGAAATATATTTAACATAGTGTGAGTAAAAGTAATTTTAAGCATTAAGATTAAAGTAGAAAAGAGTGGAAAAAAATTTGTGCTCACGAAATTAATTACATAGTCTATATACATATAGATAGGGATTAGTAAGACGAGGCGCCCGAAGGCCGAGCACCTTTTTTCATTCACAGCAAATTGAGTTTTATCGACTAGGCGGTAGGCCACGACATACAAACTTGTAGTTGTTATCACTACCTAGCGGTTTGGGTGAACTTTGGGTTGGATGAGCGTTGTGGCCTAGTCGATATAGTTCAATTTGCTATGAATAAAAGTTGTGATTCTTGTGGTCATAAAACGCGCCCTTATTATTACAATCAAAAGTTTGTTTTTAATTACATTGTCATCTAAACACTTATGAACGACACAATCATAAAAAAGTTAAACGTAATCATTAATTACCAGTACTTTTATAAATAAACAATATATTTTTCACAATTGAAATTACAATTATCAGACTATCAGCCTGCAAAAAAAGAGTGTCCAATAGATACTACATTCGTACAATGAAACATTTGTATAGACCAGTCGCTGGACAAGGCTGTGTTCGATATTCTATTACCTTGCTATTGACTGGCTGTGTCTCAAGGCCTCTTATTTACGTGGCAGTTATTTGGCGAACTATCCCTATCAAGCACGCATACACGTTCAAGTAATTTGACCAAACTGACAAAAAATACACATTTCCTCACAGTCATGTGAGAGAATATGCTTGCCCTATTCCCCATTACTAATAAAAAAATCGGTTGTCTGTAAAGTCGGTTTACTGACTATAGTTGAACGTGACAACGTCATAAGAAATGGATCGCCTCAGAGCGAGGTAACGCCGCATGAGTCATGTTTAGCGAGGTAACGCCGGTAACGCCGGTAACGCCGCATGAGTCATTTTTTTTCGTGCGTGAAGCCGGCTCCATCGAATTATAAGACGTTGTCACGTCAAAAAAATGATATACTGTATAGGCTATAATACGGTTTGTTCTTTTCTGTCTAGCGACTTTACCGACATATCAGACAACGACAAAACATTGTATAGCTTATACACTGTATAAATATTTTTGTTACTAAGGGGGTGAGCCTTTAAGGCTCTGTATAACGCCAGTGACCTTGAGAGTCAAGTCCCATATTAATTTTGAAGGCGACAAGGGCATATCGCGCCGACCGGAGGGCATTGAAATCGGATAAAAAATCGCTAAGTATACTAAATATTTGAGACAAAATTTGCAAAAACTAAAACGACCTTCCTTTTGTTTTGACGACTGTTTTGTTTTACTCAAAATACTGAAATAATTGTATTTGACTTAAAGAAGAAGAGAAATAAGGTTTTAGAATAAGATCATGACTGAGAAAAACGGTTTTAAAGAACTCCAATTTTTGCAGTTCTATGCAACGCACAACCCCTTAAGTGGGAACATTTCATCTACATCTCTTTATTCGAATAAACTTCAATATAGCCATATACAGTATAGTAGAGTTTTACAACTCTTCGAATAATTAAGGCAAATTACATAAACGTGTGTGGCTCGCAAAAAACTAGTTTATTTAAGTGTGAGTCCTTGTAAGAAACGAATTTAATAATCTTAGCGAAAAATATGAAAATTCTCCTGAAATTTATTAAGGCCAGACGCGACGTGACACGACTGCTATATTACAACTAATAAAATAAATGTTTTTTTTTTGTTTTTTTCTTTGCCACACCCTTATTTGGAAACTGAGGACACACACTCAGAGTTGATACAAATTTTTCGCGCGGATTACAAATCGGGCGCTTTCAACGCGCGATATTACGCCTGTTTGTAGGCAAACGCCAAATATGTATCAGCTCTCAATAAAAATACATTACACAATAAGATAAATTAAACAAACATTAAACATTATATAACATCTTACCTACAACTAGTATGTTATTTATGCAAAAAATATTACCCATTATTTGGCAGTTCTCGTAAACCATTTACGAAATTATTTCCTAACAACTAGTACATGAAATGATATGAGTTTATTGCGATTGAAGCTGTTTACTAAAATAATATTATTGTCACAAATATGAAGCAACATAAGCTATAATTATATTTTTATTTACATTTATATTTATATTACATGAGAGACGTTTTGTTGTGGGCACCGACATAATACCGACACTTTCCACCTTTGCGTATTACTCGTAAGTGAACGGAGTTACGTATAGCCTAAAGGACCGATTTCCGATTCTGTTCTGGTCGCCTTTGAATGTTAAATGAATAAAGTCAAACATTTCAAGTAACCCCTCACATTGTCAAACTTTTATCACCCCACATTCGTCGAAGGTGAAAAACTGCACAAGTTTATTCTCCGGTCTATATGCTAGGGTAGATCTGTACATAATATCCACGTAGGGGCAGTGGGCGCCTTAAGTTGGCAAGTTCGTATGCTCACACGCTGCGTGCGTTTTTTGCATTCTTTTGTAAACGCGCGTTACCAAAATGCGTGCGAAACGCCTAAAACATTAAATATATCCTTACACTACGAACAATAAACAAGTGTAAATAGTTCATCTATTTAATAACAATAGCTAAATTACGGAATGACTTTTATAGTGATTTTTGTTGTTTTTATATTATTAAATATCGAGTTGTTTTAGACGTTTAAAAGACGGTATATAAACTCTTGAAGTAACACTGTTAATCTTTTCACAGTATTAATGTATTTTTAATAAATGGAATGACTTTCTAGTGTTTGTTGTCAGACTGACAGCCATAAAGTGCATTTGAATGTGTGATTGAAAATATTTCTAAAAATAAATACACAATTCTTGAATGATTTTCTGTGGAACGATTTTCAATCTATACTCAATCGTGATAGTATAAATTAACAAAAAGACGAAGGAAGTAAAATTCCGTTATTGCGAGAGACGACGTAAGGCTGGGACTGTATGATCCGGAATTAGGAACGCCGGAGAAAATTCAGAGAACTGGAAAAAGTAATCTGTGCTAATACAATACCTATAATAATAAATAATATATAATAATAAGAGTTGAAAACCGAACACACGGAGTTTTGCCGTAGAATTGAATAGGTGACGTTGTGGTTTTTGTATGTCTTTCATACATTTGTGTTATTTCGGTTCTTAATGAAATATTGATAGAGTATTAACCATTAAATATTCGTTAACGTGCACAAGTGTGGGCAAGTGGTACAACTTCAAAAAACGTGCTTTTTGTGTTCCCTCCAAAACTCCCTAGGCACTTTCAGTAAAGCTTCTACCACTTTACTGAATCGACTCACATGACTCATTGACTGCACGGACTATTTATTTGGACTTTGACTAGACTCTAGACTTGACGATTTAGGAATACTATGTTGAAAACTGAAACGAAAATTCTATTTCCCGCCTTTTTAACTTGACACTGGCAAATGGTTTTAAGCCGACGCCATATAATTTAAAAAAAAAACCGAACACACGAGCGACTAGTCAAATGACAACTCGACACTCGAGTGTTCGATTTTCAGTTCTATTTTAGTATCGCAGGGTTCTATTTTCAGCCTACTAAATATTCTCCAGTCTTCCGGATTCCGGATCGTATAGTGCCAGCCATAAATGAATGCATGTGTTAAAATTACCACTGTAGAGTTCTGAATCCATTAAAGTTTAGGTTTAAAGATTTTTTCTCATTAAGACATAGGTACAGTGTCACTTACATGAGAAACAGAAAATTATAAAAGGTTTTTTTGGGTCACTTAATACAAATATCCACTGTGTTTTTAAATAAATAATTGTTCTTTTACTGAAGTAGGAAAAGAGAATATATAGCGTGTATTATTTGTTACGATTTAAATAGAATTATAAGCGATGATATAGTTTTGTAGTTGGGATTTAAAAACATTGAGTGAATGTACATTTCGTATGTTTAAAGGTATACTATTGTACAACAGAACTGTGCTCCTTTAAATGTATTTTTTTTTCCATAGTTTGTCCAATATTTTGGTAGTACCGGAAGGCTGGCACGTCGGTTTGTTTACTTAATATGTCTTTACGATAGATAAATTGTAAGACTAGTCTGTATTTTTTGTTAAGACACTTCCACATACAGACGCAAGCCTAATGTTCATTAGTTTTGTGTTATTTTAAATATTTTTAGTTGCAGTAAAGCGTGGTAGTGAAAATAACATCTTGACAATTTTATTTTGCAGAATTTGAATTTGAATAGTTTTGTTTTTGATGAATTTCCCCATATTTCAATCAGATGCAGCAGAATATGCGGTTCAACTAAGGCATTATAAACTGTGTATCTTAATTTATGTGGTGTAATATTAGCAATGTTGCGTAAGGAGCCAAAGAGCGATGAGAGTCTGATTCTAATATGTTCAATATGACTATTCCACGCAAGAGCATTGTCTATCTGTAAGCCTAAATATTTATCACAAGAGTTTTTGTTGCAGAGTTACATTATTTATTGATAGGGGCACGTGTGATTGTATGATTTTATTTTTATCTTTGAATTTACATGTAGCAACTTTTTGAAGCATTAATTGTTAGTAAATTTTTTTGAAGCCATGTCCGAAGAGCATTTAAATCATATTGAGCTTTTCTGGATGACATCATGGATGGAGGACCCAAATCAAATAGAATTAAAGAACTAACATTGAGATATTTTACTCGAAAATAGATATAATTTAGTAATTATACAATCTTGAGCATATTTTTTAAAGTACTATAGCCATACTAAAGGGTAATGTCGTTGATTATTTATTAATGTTGCACGTTGAAGGTGTAACGCTACTTATTTTTATCCCTAGCAAGCTATAATCGCGGCAATCAACGGCATTTCCCATTAGTATCGCCTAGTAATAAGGACAGCTTTAGACGTTAAGGGGAAGCTAGTCGTCATTATCCAACCCAACTAGTTCAGCTTGAAGGCGACTTTTGTTACGACAACAAGCGGTAAGGCAAAGTATTCGTAACGCCAGTCGAAATTGGGGACTTAGAGCTATAAGAATAACAATTTTCCAGAACGAATTCAATATACCCAGCCATACGACTCCGAAATGTAGCATAGGTATCTTGAGTTCCTGATCAGTTATGTATTCGTACATTCTCACACCAGCATAAGGAGCCCAGCTCAGCCAAAATGCTGACACTAAAACGAAACTCATCCAGTGGCTGGGGTTCGCGAGATTCTCAGCAAGAGCCGTGGCGTACTCCTTATCGTGGATCGGCACTCCACTGTTCAGCTTTCTCTTCATGGAGAATATGTAGAAGTAGTTGTAAACAATTGAAATCACACTCGGTCCTAGGACAAGGATAGCCAGTGTCGCAGTGTAAGCGTAGGTCGTGCCCCAATCTAGCATACAAATGAAGGTTTCTTTGTCGAAGTTAGCATCTTTTTTGTATCCAAGTAGCGGTGGACAGCAGAGCATAGCAGCGGATATCCAGGTAAACACCATCCAACATTGACTTCTAGTTCTTGTTTGTACCTATCGACATACTGTGCTATTATTTGTTCAAAAAATGTTTGTACACTCCGACTAGAAATACAAAAGCCTTCATTTTCTTTTATTTTATACAGTGTTTTTGTCTTTTTTTTGTTTAATTTACATTGTGATAACAAACAACAAATCAAATGATGATACGATTTCCGTTAAACTCAAATTTCACAATCACAAGTTTTCTCTACGCAAAATAACTGTAACGAAACGATACACGATACTGAATTTTTAAGATGGCCATTCAAAATTTAACTTTATTCATGGCACAAGAAGATACACGTTTCATTGTAAGAGTTCCTTTGTCAGGTTACACCGCGCTACACAACGCAGTTGCAGTCATGCAATGTGCAAAAATTTAAAAATATTTCTAATATAAACGAGCCCGTAAGGTCAATCGCAGGATTCCTTTATTTTCAAACACTATATTATGTATTCAATTTTAATTAAATATAATTTATTTTGTGTGTTATGTATATAAACCGTTTCATTGTGAAATTATTCTTGCATACAGGCTTTTATGTTTCTAGTCAGAGTTTAAATGCACGCAACATCGCACGAAACATTTTACCAATAAATTTATCGGACGGAAAAGAGTTTAAACATTTTAAAAGTTAACAAAACAAAGACTATACCTTTATTTTATACCGTTACTTTTTATTTTTAGAGCTATGGAAAATGTTGCCCACTGCCAGTCTTATATGAAATACAACCTGGACAATGAAAGCCCCGTTATTAAAATGCCTGTAGGCCATTTTCACATCGTAATCTCCTCTTTTGTTTCTTTATGACTTTTCATTTGGATTTGTTTTCTATTATGCCTTAATTCTTTTTACTAAATATATATGAAAAAACATTCATGTACCTATATATAGGAACTACATATATTGAAAGTTTTATGAAATAATTATTATCGCATTACTTCGTACGATGTTACGACATATATACCATGGATATGAATGATGATGGACCAAAACTTCTATAGGAATAATCATATGAATACTATTTATTAGAAGAAAATATGCCATACTAAGATGTTCTATTATTTATTAGTACCAGGGTTTTATAAGTTACATAAAATTACAGCGACAGCAAATTTCCATTTGCTCGTATATATTTGTACAGTCGGTGTATCCATATAATTACCCTTTTGTATAGTGTGGCCATATTCACTAAGGTATACTCTGGTACTTTGGGAGAATTTTTTACTTATTAAGCGATTAAGAAATCTAGTCTAATACAAATTGTGATATTGATCTTATTTTCCCTGAAAGAGGAAATTTGTTAAGTCTGTAAAAATCAACTTTAAAGAACTTTGTAAATTCTTTAAGATGATCAAATTTTAATTTTGCCTGATGTTTCAGTGTTAATTTATTGTAACTTATTATATATAATATTACATTACTGTTATTACGTTGTATACATGATAAAAATAGAACATTTATTAGAAGAATAAAAACTATTAAGAGAAGACTTGTGAGAATGATATCATGTAGGTGAAATGTGATCGTTTATGGTATTTTGGCTCTGATGACATTTTTAATAAAAAATGTATGTATCCCTATTGAGAATTCTAGCATTTATTACAACCATGCGATGTATTATTAAGTTTATCTCTCTCCATGCTAACATATTAAATTATCTATTATTATCATAAACCATGCAATGAAACAAGAAGGTATCCTTTAAAACCTTCGTAGTATGTCAATTGGAAAATTTTAAATTTAAAAAAGAACCGATTCAAATTTGGAATTTCGTCGTCATTTCCGTGACGAAATGACAAAGGGTACTTTCATGCTGGGAGTGGTGTCGCTACGAGACCCAAAGCAGACGCTTCCCAACCTCGACCGGGTCTCAAAGCATGCCAGCGAGAAACGACTGCGTCAAAAATCGAAGCTAACAAAAGCGCTAAAAACCGTACCGTCAATAGAACCAAACCACCACAACTTGAAGGGTGCAGAGACGATAATAATAAAGAAAGGGATAGCTACCGTCGCACTAACCGTCTCATAGCGGAGAGGTTTCCTGACGGCGAGGTACCGATCTACGGATATCCACATGAAGGTGTAGACGGAGACGGACCATAGGGTGACCTCGATGTAGCCGGCCAGGCGGCACATGAGGTCGCCGAACATCCATCGGCCCGTGATCGCGGGGTACACAGAGAGGGGGACAACGAATAGGCCGCAGAGGAGGTCGGCCACGGCCAGTGACAGGAGGTAATAGTTGATGACCTCGTGTGAAAGACCTGCAACAAAAATAAAAATTACTCTTATATCGATGGAAGTTTTATACGCTTTAGTCTAAGCTTCTATCTCTCTCTCTCTCAGGAGACTTAAGACTCAACTTTATACTAATTGCGGGAGTCCGGCCAACTGCGAGTTGGAGTCGCACACCAATATTTTTTTTTCTGTTTTTTTAGTATTTCTTGTAGTGGCAGCAACAGAAATACACCATCTGTTAAATTTTTAACTGTTTATCACAGTTTATGAGATACAGCCTGGTGACAGACGGACGGACAGCGGAGTCTTAGTAATAGGGTCCCGTTTTACCCTTTGGATACGGAACTCTAAAAATCATGTTTCTACCATGATTCAATTCATTCGACTATGCCATAATCGTGAACTGAAAAATGAACTGAAAAATGACTGTTGTAAAGTAAGGCTTCTAAAACAATTTATGTCAATGAACTCCGACTTATAAAAACGCCTTACTCACGGTCCAGCCTGCAAATCCAACACCAGTACTAATGGCCGTCATTGGTGTCAATTATTTATAATTTTTGCCTACGAGTCCGCGGCCGGATTTGCAGGCTGGACCGTGAGTACGGCACTTTAGTTGACAAATATTAACACCGTTTTGTTAGTAGAAAAACAGATAATGTAACTGTGAACTAG
This sequence comes from Phengaris alcon alcon, assembly GCA_037179445.1. Classification (NCBI taxonomy): domain Eukaryota; kingdom Metazoa; phylum Arthropoda; class Insecta; order Lepidoptera; family Lycaenidae; genus Phengaris; species Phengaris alcon. The sequence goes on along the minus strand of JAYRCH010000565.1, from coordinate 181,587 downwards.
AAACCTAAGTCACGTAACTATTTGTGATCACAATCCCGTTTCGGTCCGTGCGCATGACCGCGTGTCGCATTCACACGCGCGTCTATCGCGCATGAATAAGTGAGACAGCGCGCGGACCGTAACTGGATCATGGTCAGAAACAGTGATGATAATTGGGCTTCATGTAAGAGAGACAAAATGCATACTCACTACTTCTGAAGTTAGAGCAAAACATAATATAATGACTCGATGTTCGAATGACATATAAAATACTAGTCCCGACACACGTCCCGAGACATTCAAATAGCAATCCATTTTTATATATAAGAAGATTGAGAGAAGTGTCAATTAATTACTATACGCAGTAGATCACCCACAGTTAGCCCACAACTTGAAAAATATACAACATTTATCACGCAGCGGTCTGCGTGAGCGACTTGGCCACGTTCGAGTAAAGCTGAATAAACTCACCTTTGAAGTTAACAAACGCGGCGATGATGAGCAGGTTAGAGACGACAATGGCGACGCCCAAGACCGCGATCACGGCGGCCTGCGTGAGCGACTCCAGCGTGGCCAGTGGTGAGTCGGCTACGCTCACCTCTGCGCCCCCCACCGCCCGCCCGCTCACCACACGCGCTGGCATCTAAAAATTGTTACTATTGTACTCTCCATAATATATTAGGCCATTACATATGAAATTGGCGTTTTGTAAAGGAGGAACATAAAGTCCATTTTTTTAAACATTATATATTTATTTAATCAAACTATAAACTCGTATATAGCAATGGTTTGCTATTTATGCACTTTTGCCATCTCATAGGTAAATTGATTCCTTTATATATATATATATATATATATATATATATATATATATATATATATATATATATATATAGGTCCGAGGAGTACGGTGGATGTCTTAGATATTCCAATTGAAGCTCCTCTGATTTGGTAGCCGTCTGTTGTGCAGTGTGTGGTCTAGCGTTGTCTTGAAGCAGCAGTGGCCTGGAGCGAATGACCAACCTCGGTTGCTTAGCAGCTAGCTTTTCCATCATTTATTATTTGCAGTTGCTGGCAATATACATCTGCCGTAATCGTCTGGCCAGATTTAAGAAAGCTGTAGTGAACGACACCGGCACTAGTGCACCAAACGCTCACAAGTAACTTTTTTTGAGTCAATTTTCGCTTGGGGCAGGCTTTGGCTGGTTCGCCAGGGTTCAGCCATTGCGATGAGCGTTTCCGATTATCGTACAGGATCCACTTTTCATCACAGATAATGATTCGATTTAAAATCCCTTCATTATTGTACCGGTTGAGTAATGTAACGCAGCAGTCTACGCGCGTTTGTCGGTTTGCTGCACTCAATTCATGAGGTACCCACCTTTCAAGCTTTTCACCTTCCCAATTTGGTTTAAGTGGATTAAAACAGTTTTATCACTAATACCGCAGCCTGCAGCTAACTCGGACGTGGTTTGACTCCGCTTCCACAATTGCCTTCAATTCTTCATTATCAACTTTGGTCTCCGACCGTCCACGGGGCTTGTTCTGCAGGTCGAAATTTCCAGAACGAAAACGTTGGAACCAAAAACGTACTGTATTTTCTTTTGCAACACCGCCGCCATACATATCATTAATCCTTCGAGCCGTTTCTGCAGCACTGGTGCCACGGTGGAACTCGTACTCGAAAATAATACGATATTTCAAGTTTTCCATTTTGTAAACAGAGTGACGCAAAGAAAAATCCAAAAGAGGAAAAAACAATTGAATTACGGTTTTCGAAACACAAATGCCTCATGCATTATAAATAGCGGTATAAATTTGAAATTGGAATTCCTAACCAAAGAAGATATATTTGAGATCAAAGTGGCCAGTACGACAAAACGCCAATTTCATATGTAAGGACCAAATACATACTATTCGTGCTGAAATTACTATTTTAAGAATATTATCATTATTATTTTGCTATATTTACTACCATTATTACTTGAACAAAATAAATTAACTTTTTCTAAATGTTTGTGATTGTTATATATTTTAGCGAAACAGGCTTATGTAAGAGCAATTAAAATGTTTAAAAAACTTACTTTTGGAATTTCAATTAGAAGCTACGGCTTTTGGCTACGCCGAGGCAGCCATTTCCTCAAATCGCCATAATTTTTGATTCTGCAAGAGAGAAAAAACAATATAATATTATTATTACTTAAGTGCCTAAAATAACTTCTCAATATTGACGCTAAATAGCAATTTTGAATAAAAGATAAACATTTAACAATAATATTACATTAAAATTAAGCTTAAAATACTCGGTGTTTTCAAAAACGCAGAAAAACAATTGAATATTAATACAGTTTTTCTATCTGTATAATACTTATGAGTTGTTTTGCTTTTCGCTGAGCAGTATGTGTGGGCGAACGTTATTCAGAAACTACTTCCATTTAGTGCTTCAAAACGTTTACCTATATTTTAAACAAAGGAATGGGAATAATTAGAATGGGAATAAGTTGATGAGGCCCTATGAGGCAACTTCGGTTTATTAACTAAACAATGTACTGTAATATACTATAGATTGTTTACATATATGATATATATTTAAACAACAATTTTACTAAATGGTGGCACCCGCGCGTTTTACTTACGCCGGTTATTTTCGCCGGTTTAGGTTTCCGAATCGGTGGTAATTCTAATCCTTTTTATTATTTGTTTAAAGTCCCAACAAGTATTCGTACAAAAATTGGGTTAAATAGTGTTTATGCACTCATCACACTTATTGCATAATAGCACCTAGCTTACAATCTAAAGTAATTCTAGCCCTGCAGTGAGCGGATCGCCTAGGTGCGAGCTAGGTCATTCAAACACGCTAGGACAACGATACCGCGATCTAGGATCCAGCAGAATCCACGAGGCGACATCTGTTACAACCGTTTCGTATTACAATTACAAGTACCGTACCTAGAAAACTAAGTGTCTGAAAGTTTTATCATAAATGATACTGATTTCGATTGTTACGTCACATATTGTGTATGTTAATATCACAAATATGATAATTTATAGCCTACTTTATTTAAAAACTATCTAGTGCAGTGTTTAATTGTTTACACCTGAAATTACTATTTTTAAATACTACAAAACCTGTATACCGATAGTTCATATGAGATGATATAGTATGTCAGATAGATTGTTACACAAGGTCGTGGATATCAGCTATTATTAACTGATTATAGTGTTAAATACTACTAAATACAAATATAAGAAACAAACAAACAAACTTTAAAACAAAACAAACAAACAAACAACAACAACTATATACGAACTTTAAAACATATTACGTCACAATTCGCTCTGCATTTGGCGACAAAGCTCTCAAGTATTGATCGGAAACTCTCCCGGTGTACGAGAGCTTTACAGAGCTTTAAAACTTTATTTACAAACCGACAGATGGATGTAAACTCTAGTTTCATTTCAGATGGAGTTTAAAAATAATTATAATAACTCAATTACATATGAAAAAAGATTCCTTATTACTTATTAAAAACAAGAAAATGTTCTTTCTTTTTATATTGACTCAAATGAATAGATTGACAAAGAAATAAAATACAATAACAATTACTGCAAGTAATATCTTTCTAAAGTTTGCATATTTCGTAATAAAATTTGATTGAATGTGTTCTTGCACTATGATGCAGTTTATTTTAATATATACAAAAATGCAGTGTTTTAATATTAGTGCCGTTCTCTCCTCCTGCATATAAACTTTAACTGAGTCAAATTTCATACTCCTCCGTCCATATGATTTTCGTAAACCGGAGTACAACGTTTTTGCTTCACGTATATGATTACGACGCGCGTAGGTGCTACGTCGCACTGATAGAGCGCTACGCTGCACTACAAAAATAGTTTTTAAATTCGCTGTTTAGCTTGAGTTTTCGTAATTATCATTAATATAATAATTAAATAGAATTATTAAGTAAATAATATTAATAATAAGTTATTAGAATAATTGAAAATATATAAATTGTAAATAAAAACACAAAATATATACACAAAGTGTAAGCTAGTTGATTTTCTCATTACCTACCTATACGAGGCCGTTTTCAAGATCAAATTATAATGATTGTCGTTTAATGTAGGTATTAAATTGTTTAATGTGTTGGCTTCCAAATTTATTTTTTAAGTTAAAACATTTATACGAATTATTTAAAATATATTTTCAAAACATTAATTATCTGAAAATAGATCAATTATTGATCATCAATATAAAGCATCTGAAAAATACTAATCTCTTTCACTCCTTACAAGTTTTTTTACCCATTTGTCAGTATATCGCTCCTTGTCTTGGGAAGGCTCAGACTATTGGGCGCCATTTTAAATCCCTACTGCGCAGTCACCCTTATTCAAGTGAGGTTTCAAGGACAAAATATTCAGGGTATCTCACAATAGAATAGTCGGACTATATTCAAATATACTATTAAAGGTAGAGAAAACATAATGTTTAGTATGATTTTTTTTCTGCTTTCGTATGTACATTATACAGACATAGACAGTGTTTATATGTTTATAACTTTATATTTTGTACATTATTACCATTGTACTAAGGTTAAAATATTGTAACCGGGGTTTGTCGGTAACGAATAGAAAAAACACAAATTGAATTCGGAACGCTTTGATGAAATATTATTTGTACTTACTTGCTTTAGTTACGCGTGCGATGGTAAACAGCTCTTACTTTCACAACGATAACTTACAGTTTGTTTTGATTTAATTATAGGTAATATTAAAATGTAGTAAGTATAAAATATTTTTAAGGCTTAACAAAAATATTTACCAACATAACACAAATATGTATTATGGTATTTTTTGACATATTTTAAATTTTTAAAAATTTGTACTACACCATTACTAGATAAATCACTTAAAAAACAAGCTCGATTTTACATTAACTTAATTTTAATTAATTGTTATTAAAACTCAGTTGTCTATCTTTCGTAATATTTTTATCTTACACTTTTATTTAACCTAAATTTTTATCTTAATTTTTAATCTTATGAATCTACATCTCTAGTTACCACTAGGTGATATGTACCGGGAGACACGTAGGTGCGGTGCGGGTTTTGGGGCGCGAGTGCTGGGCGCGACCCGCAGGAGTCACGGCCAGCTGTGGCTGTACACTCAAGGTCGGCATAATCGATACACAAACATGTATGTATACACTTATACAGATACTATGTTGTACCATAAGAGAGCTATAACAGCCATAGACGTGTATATTATAGACGAGGCATGTCGAGGCAAAAACTGCCCCCACTTAAATGGCCTCACTTTTGGGGTTGTTTGGCGCCATTTTGACAATTGAGGTATGGTGAAATCAAGATGGCTGACAATTGAGGTATGGTAAAATCACGATGGCGTAACTTTTTCTTGTACGAAAATATTTTTTTCTGTCAAATGTAGGTACGTCATAGCCTATCTTTAGTTTTGAAATCTTTGGCACAGCTAGATAGATGGGACGGTCTAGCATAGAACCAGTGTGAAATAACGATAACGCTTGCGTGTGTTTCGCTCAATTATGGTACCAGAGCTGAGGCCCAATGGGAGTTTAACTAGTATTCACCCCTGTATACAGACTATAATATAGGGTAACTTCAACTGGGCATGGCAGACGAAATCAGAAACTAAAAGGTATAACGATGGAATAAAATAAGGCCGCAAAATTATGTGCCTGATTTATTTTATCTTATAGTTTAAACGAAACAATATTGTGTATATAAAATCGGTTTCTCGAAAACGAAAATTAAAAGAAGAAAAATCGATCTAGGTCTTAAACCTGGGAAACTGCGCGTTTTTAAGCTATATAATATGTTTTTTTTTTCGTCGTACAACGATATATCAATAACCAACTTTTGCCCGCAGCTTCGCCCGCGTGGGCGAGTGTTCGTGGCAAAAAACTTGTTCAGCAAATATACCTGCAATATAGTAATATCACAGAGTAAAAATATATACTTTATAATAAATTTTCACACGTACTTTTTAATTTTAAGATATCTCCTAGATAGAATCTTCTAGATAAGGATAATTAAATTGCATCTGTCTAAATAGCTTCTTAAAATACCACAATATTTCTGACCATTTTTATAACGCTTTTATTAGTTTCGCCTGTATGTTTGCTTGCTTGTTTGTTTGTTTGTAACCGATTTTTTTGGGCTCGATTTTGTCCTACTTTGAAGGATCAGATTTAATTCAAACTTTGCACACCTGTCAAAGACCGATGACAATGCAATAATTCGATTAAAATATGCGATTATCCTGATTAAATTCGCCAGGATTCATCAATTTCTTTCCGCATCCTTTGCATGAGAGTAAGAGAGATCGAACTAGTGCGGGAACGGCAAATCGTACTAAAAAGCAAAAAATAAATTAGTTTAAAAAAACTAAAAAAACACGCTTTTATAGAAAATCTAACTAAAAAATAAAAAATAAAATTTAATAAATTTGGATTAAGAATAGTGTAAATGAAAAATAAATGTTTATTATTGTAAAAAAGCGTGGGGTGCATAGTGTCAATAGTTATAAACATTTTATTGGCAGATATGAGAAGGATCTTCACTTTGATAATATCTTAAAAATCACTTTAAACGAAATCTGTCTGTTTGAAGTATTTCAAAATCAAATCCACTGGAGTCGGTTACATACAAACAAACGTACAGGTAAAGACACTGCACCCCACGCTTCTTTTACAATAATAAACATTTATTTTTCATTTACACTATTCTTAATCCAAATTTATTAAATTTTATTTTTTATTTCTTAGTTACATTTTCTATAAAAGCGCGTTTTTTTAAACTATAATTTTTTTAAACTTAGAATGGGTATAGTAACCTATCATTAAAAAAAGAGAAAAAATACCAACATACATTGTTTTGTTATTTATCTCCAACGGGTAATAAAGGTTAAGCAGCGTTATAGATAAAAGTTTCCAGACGGCTTGTTTTTTTCCGACACCTACAACAATTATCGTCATAGATAAAACAATTTCAACACAAAATTATTAATAAACAAACAGAAAATTATTAATAAACAAACACAAAATTATCAATAAACAAACACAAAATTATTAATAAACAAATTATTATCGACCTAAACCTTCCTAAGGAACCACTCTGTCAACGGCATGATAATCCTTTCAGTACTTTTTGAGATTGTCGCGAACATACAAACAGACAGACTCGGTGGGGCACTTAAGTATCCTATGGCCGGTTCTAAGCTACCTCCCCACCAATTTTCAGCCAAATCGGTTCAGCAGTTCTTGAGTTATAAATAGTGTAACTAACACGACTTTCTTTTATATAGATTTCGACTAATATATTATGTCAATCCGATTGGCAGTTTTGGTTTGAAAGTGAAATTTCGGAAAGTGGTGGGTTCGAATCCCGGTCAGATAAATATTTTTGTGATTATTTTCATATATTTTTTTTAAATATCAGAACTTCCCAGTTACAGTTAGTTAGTAAACAGTTACCCAGGTATTTTTTAAATTAAAAGTGCAACTCAATATTTTTGCCGCTTTTGTTAAATAAACAAAAACAGCATGCTGCGATTTTTGAAAGCACAGAATCGAACTCTATTTTTTATCACCAAGCGACACTGCCTTTATTTACTAGTTTATGTTACGTAGTTATTAAATTACTCTATGAAATGAATACTAAGTAATATAAAACAGGGAGTTACATTTCAGATCAAAGTTTAAATGCATTAACCCATTTTTTCAGCCCGAGTTCAAAATAAATATCAAATGCTGCATTTAACTTCGTTGAACTATATTATATTTTAATTACACTTCCTTTAGCAATATGATAAAAGCTGACCCGACGTTATTTAATTAAACATATTGTGAACTGGAATAAATTATTAATTACATAATATGTACTCTTCTACTACTTCCACTACTCCTCACAGGCGAGGCGTGCATATAAACCGGCTTCCCTTATGTTATCCCTTATTGTATAATATATATATTACACGTACTAACCTACAACCTACTATCTACACCCACAACCTAATGGGGCCCGCCGATTTTTCTGAAAAAGAACTTTCTTGCAAGCCAACCAAACAGATATACTGAACGGACCAAAATTTTTGTGTCCAGGGACACTGAGGCCGGTATTACCTATTTATTAGGAATACCGACGGAATGAACATAAAATGCTTAACAGGCAGGAACAGTGACTATGGGAAAAAATGTGTGTAATTTTTACTGTTTTGACAATTTATCCAATATTTCCCACTGTTCAAACCTTTCCTGAACTTTCACAATTATTTCCAGATCAAAATTAGCTAAATCGGTCCAGCCGTTTTCGAGTTTTAGTGAGACAAAGGATCTGCAATCGATATTTTTATATAAGAAGATTTAAAATTATACTTTTAATTAGTAAACATATGAAAAATGTATCTGTTTTCAGATGGGAAAAGGATAATTGAACTTATACCAAAGGCAAACCTACGAAAAAATGTTGACAGGGGGGTTATCATTGCACTTTCTTTTACCATAAATATGTTTGGCGTATTTCAGAGAAATTATTTAATAGAACACCGCCAATTTTCCTGTGACACAATTTCCTGATGAGCAGAAAAATATACAGAATAAATAAATAATTGATGAGTCTGTACAGGTGTAAAAACTATTACGCGCAAAGTGCTCGTTGATATCGATTCGACGGGCAAAATGCATCGAGTATACTCACATACACAAGTGCAACAGTTTAATTTTAAACGTTACATCCTAGTACACTCACGTACACAAGTGTGTTTGGACTTTATGAGTTCGCTGCTACTAGTACTCGACGCGTATTTGCAATTAACTTTTGACGTCGTTAACCTTTTCGTTAGAGAAAGCATCAACGTTAGCAATACATTACAAATATTTTATTGATAGATGTTGCTCGAGACTTCGTGCGCGCTAAAGGAAATTGCGCAGGAACCGTACATTTTGTCGCGATAAAAAGGAGCATATTGTAGTCAACTCTGCAGATATAGATATGTGCCAAATTTTATCAAAATCAGTCCAGCAGTTTCGGAGCCGATTCGATGCAAACACACAAACATACAAAAAAAAAAAAAAACAAATCTTTCCTATTATAATATTACTATAGATTACTGTAGCAGATATTACAGTGTAAATTTATAACTATCTAAATTAATTGATATGCAACACTAGCTGGTAACTAGGTACTGCTGACTGCATTGGAAAACCATGATTTTTTTAAATGGGCATAACTTAGAAGCTTCTTCTAATTTGGCATAATATGTATTATGTAACCCATATTTTTGGAGACCACTTGTAGATATCCTCTAAAGGGTCTTTTACTATGAATATGTTGCAAAACATCACAATTGGATTTACTTTAATTTAATCCAAATATTTAAGTAAAAGTTAACTTTAACCAACAATATTTTTTTATTTATCTCTTACCTCGTCCATTCTACATAAAAAGTATAATTTTCAATGTTCATGTCTTAAAAAATATAAGTTATAACAATCACAATTATTTAATCGCAGATAAAAAACATTTGAAAAATAAACAACATTTAGGAAAATCAAAAAATAAATTATACAGAAGTCTGAAGTACATAAGAAAGATAAAAGAAGACACTTGCCAAAGCATAGAATTCGCATTGCAGAACTTAAACTCAAAAATTTTACAAAATACAATAAAAAAAATAAAAAAAAGCAAGTCAAATTAAAAAAAAACTAGTAACTTTAAGATTTAAAAAAAAACTAAGTTTACGTCATACATACCAGGTACAGTCGTGTGCAACCGGGCTGACAGTTGGCGCGAGACTGCGGGCAAGCGCGCGCAAACTACCCCTACCATCGATTCCGCCTTTACTGCTAAATAACTCAAATTGGGTCACGCCGTAAACGTCACGAGTTCCAAACGAGTTCGTCGCCATTTTTGTTTACGTAAAAAATGAAGAAGAAAAAACTGGTTTTCGCCTGCGGCTTCGCCCGCGCAAATATTTGGACCGACCGACCGGGGGAACCGTTTATTTTTTCGCGATAAAAGTAGCCCATGTCATATGCGATAAAAGTTCCCTCTCTATCTGTGCCCAATTTCATGATGATTGGTTAATTAGCTTTTACGTGAAAGCGTTACAGTAAAAATACAATAGTAAACTCACATTCACATTTATAATATTAAGCTGTGTATTGAGTAAGGATTTAGGTTACAACATTATTTTAGGAGTTTTGCCGGGGAGTTCAATGGGTGACGTTGTGGAATTTGTAAAACTTCATAAATTTGTGTTATCTCGGTTCTTAATGTGTAATATTGGTAGAATATTAACCATTAAATATTCGTTAACGTGCACAAGTGTGGGCAAGTGGTACAACTTCTAATAACGTGCTATTTTATGTTTCCCGCCAAAACTCCCTAGGAACTTTCAGTAAAGCTTCTACCACTTTACTGAATCGACTGACATGACTCATGGACTGTACTGACTATATATTTCGACTTTGACTAGACTTTAGACTTGACGATATAGGAATACGGTGTTGGAAATTGTTGAAAAGTTCTATTTCCCGCCTTTTTAACTTGAACCTGGCAAATGGTTATAAGCCGATGCCATATATAAATAATAAAAAAAACATTATTTTCTGTACTTCTCATTTTGTTAGAAATTAATTTATCTTACTTTGGCTCTATGACTCCGTTGTCAGAAGATTTTTCACTTAAAATTTAGCTTCCAAAATTTTTTAAGGAAAATTAAAAAAACACCAAATTTTGTTCAGATTTTATTGAACACCGGCACGGAATGCCATAAACACACTTACACTAGATACAAGTTGTACAAAGCTTACAATTACTAGCCGCCTCCACAGTAAGGACTATATTGGAAACTAGAGAGCTCTGTAAACCAAAAGGACATAACTAAATATTATGCAAAATATCATAATCCTTTTTGTTCCTTTAAAACATCACGACAGTGAATCAAACTAAATTGAAACAAACCTAAAGTAGGGAAAGTTACTCTTGATTGCTTGCTGTTCTTGCAGTTGAAAACCGAATCGCATGTGTGGTAAAACGAACTTTAGCCAATTTAGGTAATGTTCAATTTCGTTTGATAAAATATTCTACTATTTCTAGTCCAGAAAACGCATTCACAATGCAACTATAACTAATATATTTGCGGTTTGTGGAACTCGAACGCGAAATCTGGACAGACTTTTTTCATAATAATTTGTCGTTTTTTTTTCAACGAGTGCTCCAAGCTAAAAGCCTTTAATAAAAAGAGACTCATGGGAAAAGAAGACTATTGACAAAAATAAAAATAAGAAATCTAAATGTAAGTCTTAAAATACGTATCAATATCTAGAAAACAATAAACATAAAATACATAATAATCATAATCTACTTCTAAGTATAAAATATAAAATGTTCATATTATGCGTTTGGTAACAACAAAAATACAAAATTTTTTTAAGCGAGCACTCATAAAAATAATTAATTTTAGTCGAATTAAAATCCTGACTTTTCCTTTTGGTTTCAGAACGTTGTATGAGTTTCAACAAAATATATCATCAAATATTTTATATTTCTTAATTATTCTGTAAACATTGATATTTCTATAATCGTCTCACGTAATAGAATAATACAATTTTCGTATGGGATAAAGGTAAGGTTTTAAAAAAATAACTATCATTATATATTAAAATGCATAGTATTAAATTCGATTTGTATTTAAGTGTCTATGAGATAGGTATATGATTGAAAACCTTTTTGATGTTATATTTTATCGAAAATATAAGTGCTCGAAGGTACCATGACAAAATATAACACAAGGACTTTTGTTATAAGTATTTTTGTGTACAAAAAATTACCATGCCTAACCATCGCGTCTGCACAGGCATATAAATTGACAAAGTTTCATTCAAAACGGACTAGTTTGCAGCATATGAAACATGACGAACAAAAATATATTGATTGATACATAATATTTATCGTTTATTTAAATATATTTCTACATTAGATACATAATATTATAGTACTTATGATAACGCACAAAATGGTGTTTCCTAAATAACAAGATGAGAAACTGAAGCCACTTTTGTAAACACATACGTTACGCTGGCCATATATATGCAAAGTCAGGGATTCTCATATTGGGTAAGTATTTGGCCATTCGACGTTAGGGATTGGCGAAAAAAATTACAAATTACATAGTATTAAAATAAAAACTAACTTGAAATTTGCATTTTAACTAACATTTAAGCCCTTAAATCAATAATTATCATTTATACATATAATAATTTATACATATAATAATTATCATTTAAAATATAAACAAAAAATATTTTACCATAAACATAGATAAAAATTGATAAATTTATGTGAAGAATAATGAAGCTCTACATTGGCACCACCAGCTGCCCCGTTAAGCTGCAGAATGACAAGCTCGGCAATGAAAAGCGAGGCAGAACGCCTCCAGGAAAAACAACACCAAAAGGCAGGGGAAAAGAGGGAAAAAGCCAAGGAGCAAAATGCCAAGATTCCTTCTGTCTGTCATCTGGCGGCAGTATTTTCAAATCCCTCCAGAAACCGAATTATGCCGCAATCGATGAACAAGGTACGGCGATGGAGAGATTTTTGAGAGCCTTCCTATCAACATCATATCAAATGACTCGAATTATAACAAGAGCCAAACCTAGGCCAGGCCAGCCCTGTGTCGTCGCCGTCTTACGCTTGTGCCTAAACATAACCGTCTCTTTAGAGTTCTGTACGTACCCAAAGGCTAAAAACGGGTCCCTATTACTGAAACTCCGCTGTCCGTCTGTCCGTCTGTCTATCACCAGGATGTATCTCATGAACTTAACAGCTACACAGTTGAAATTTTCACAGATTATGTATTTCTGCTGCCACTATAACACCAGATGCTAAAAACAGAATAAAATAAATATATTTTAGGGATCATGTTTGTTGTATGGGAGACAAACGTGATTTTGTTGCCGTTTTGTACGGATTCCCTCGAGCGCGAGTCCGGCACCCACTTGGTCGGTCATTTAAACCAGCGTGTATGGCCAGCATAAAACGTACGTATCCTACCGTAGCAAAACGGGATACTTGACACCCTCGCCTTTCTATGCATAACTATATATGACACATGCTAATGATATTGGGAACATTTGAGATTTCATAGGAATATAAATAACACAGTGAGTTAATATTAGCAACTACTTAGATATCATAACATCAGTCGATTATAGCCTCGCTTACCGCCCCATCCTTGGTGCTTAGACGAAGTACAACAACGCAACGATCACGAAGTTAGAAACGTATAAAATGTATGGGGCCACGTGATTTTGCGACGAAATCTGTTAATGTCATAAATTTTATTGTTTTCTAATATCGTCATCGTTTTTATGTTGTCACATTGTCTAAGGCCTCTGAGATCCTCATTCTATTCGAGTACTTTGACAAATTCTTTTGACGCTCCCTACAGGAGAAGCCAACTACAACTATTGGGCAAGCATATTATATATGAAACTTATTTAAAAGATATGTTGACTATACACTATTATGAACTATAATATTCAGGGAACGTGGCTTAATTTAGTGCACAAATGTTTAACCTACTAAAAATCATCCAATCGCATTCGTTCATTTTGAGAAAACCGTGTCTGTCGTGAAAAACTATTGCAGATTTTGAGAAAATCTTGTCGTATTTTTTTTTTCTTGAAATGTCTCAAGAAATTTCTCACGATATTTTTAAACTAAGAAGGCTGAAAAAGAGACGTAACAATTATTATTATCGTGTAACAATATACTGTATATTTTTTTTTTACATACAAATACTCCTCTTGTATGCTGTAAAAAGCATACATATTTTCACAACACTGTTAATGAATATATTACATATATTCAATTGTAACAGAACAAATTAATGTATATGTTCTACGTATTGCTGATTTGCAATTATATTCAGATAAAATTTTATAGAAAAAGACATGGGGCATTTCAATATAGATTTTAATTACCCACGGCGACCAAAGATAAAATTAATTTAGATGTAAGCGTAATTGTATCTGGATAATAATTTATTGTTTATCTTCACAATTCCATGGATCTGAATTAAAATAAATACAGCAAATGTGAATGAAAATTTTACAATAGTATTTTGGTTTGTGGTCGCCATTTATTAAAAATCGGATAAACAACACCCAATATCTTTTGCCTTGTCGAAGCACCATAATATTTCATATTTGCATTTTACACGTCTTTGTATTCATATTAAAATGGTAAGTATATGTGTATTATATATAATGGCATATCTGTATATTAATAACTTTGGCTTTTTACATATTATCTTCGCTCATCATAAAGAAATATCTAATAGAATCTATCCTGAATCTTTTTGAATTTTAAGAATTATATACATATGTTGAAGGTACATATAGATTAATATTTAATACCTTTATGCCTAGTTGCGCAGTTCTGGGTTAAAGTTAACGCTGGGTTAAAATATCATGCCTTCTCTTTCATAAATACGAAGAACGACAAAGTTAACGTTACATTTAACCCAGGGTTAATTTTAACCCAGATCTGCGCATGCAGGCCTCAGACTATGGAACTTAAAAAAACGCTTAATTTGTTGTTAGTTTTGTATAGAATTAGTTTGGGCCACACGGGAATACTTCATTTTTCTTTCCGGGTGTAGAAGAAGTCTCTTTACTTGAGGAAAGGTCTCTTTACTTTTTGTATGACATTGGCCATCTTTACATCTTGCGCCTACTGGCAATATATAGACAATCGAAACGCGACATAGGCGTAATGTAGATACATTAATCGGGAACCTTGCTAAAGGTTATGCGTTGTTTACGTTGGCTTCAGGTGTTGACATTGAAATGTTTGTCCATGAATGTGACATTGTAAAGGCGCGTCTCCTGCTCTGCTGCATCCATTTCGAAACATTACACAGAAAACATAAAACAAAAACATTTGTTTTCATACACAAGCTGTCTCCAGCTATAGAAAATGTTTTTGATTGAAACAAAACATTTTGTGTAGACAAGATCATGAGTTCCGGTGAGGAAGACGTAATTAGGCACTCGCAGTTTTAGCGATTGCAGATGCAGAATCGAAAAGAAAACACAGGGGGTCTAAAAAGGCCACTTTATGCGTTTCATTTTCTTTTTTCAACTCATCTCTATTGAAAACTGTAAAAATTGATGTTTTCTTATTAGAACATGTACTTATTTAACTTATTACAACATTCATCTGATTGCATCAAATATGGTGAATCATGTAGCCATTTGAAATGGCGTGAAATGGTTTCACAATTTTGGATGATTTTGTATGGAAAAAAATATATGAAACATCTAAAGTGGCCTTTTTAGACCCCCAGATTTCGAGTTAGGTCACATTTACCGACCCGTAATTTTAGTATTTATCAGGAGTTACGAATAGAAGACCGATTTTGGATTGATAAATAATTTCTTCCCGTATTTCTATGTTTAATGGTCATGTGAGTGGTGTAACAGTTGATAAGAAATGAAACATTCCTTCCCCACTCTACCCGGACGGCAAACATTACGCTTGTTTGCCGTCCGTCTCGGAAGACAAAAACATTGTGTATTCCTACACAAATTTGTATATCCACGCCCCAATGTTTCGTCGTTTTGTGTAATGTTTCGAAAAAAACACGTGCAGGAGACGCCCCTTAACACTAACATTGTAGAGAGATATTAATAAAGTAATTTCTAAGTGTAATGTCAAGGGCAACGAGCTTATGAAGACAACAACACCAGTGAAAATACTGAGCCACCAAACGCCAAATTATCAAGGTTACGCGATATTTGGATATTCGCAGCGAACGTAGTCCGGAGGTCGCGGATTCGAATCCAGCCGAGGGAACAAAAAAGTTTTCAATGTTCCTGTGTCATGGATGTGTATATACTATACATAATATAATTAAAATATTAATTATACTATGTATAGTATAAACGTATTAAATAATATACTTCCAGTTGTCTGGTACCTGTAACAAAAGTTCTTCGGATACTTAGCACGGGGCCGGATTGACGTAGCGTGAAGCGTCCATAGATATTTATTACCCGACTGGGTTATTTTATTATTATTATTACTTTTGTTTGTATGTTTAAGGTACATTACGGCGTTGAGATGTCATTAGAATATTTGCGCGTATCTAGCATCCGTTGCTATTACATAGTGATGTTTCTAAGAAAAGTTATCTAATATCTATTTAGCAATCGGTTCTTTGAGAGACACCTGACAATCAGCGTCAGACAGACCGTACCATATCAATAATATGATACATTTCATTTTGGTAAACACCTTTGAGCTAACCGAAACATAACACTTGAGGAGTCATATATCCAGGGCACGCACGGGTCTCTCCTGGATGTGGCGAGGATTAAGCTGTAGTAAAGTACGCCAGACTACTACACTAAATATCTGACTAGCTGACCCGACAGACGTTGTTGTTTTAACTATGAACTGGAATAAATAAATATATATAACATCTACATCTACGCCTACCTACCAACCTACGAACAATCTTTACCTACATCATACATCTACACTTTCTACCTACAACGTATTGGGGCCTCCAGATCGTTCCAAAATACAACTGTTTTTAAGTCCAACCATACAGAAAAACTGGACACACCTATAAATAATTAGCTTTTTCCCGCGGCTTCGCCCGCATAAATACAGTATCCCACACGAATACTGTACTTTTTCAAGGTATGAAAGATTCAAGATAAAAGTTACCTCAAATTTCAGCTCAGTAGTTTTTCGTGAAAGAGAGAGAGAGAGAGAGAAAACATCCATTTATCCATCCATCTATCTATACATAAATCCATCCTCACAAACTTTCGCATTTATAATAGTAGTATTGGCCCAAGTTCGAACCTAGATTCTTCTTGAGTGATCAAGCGTTCTATTTTCTACTCTTAATGCTACATCAGACGCTGCCAATCATATACGCCGTATAAAAAGTAACCTAGATGTTTTAATCCGAGCCTCAGCCTTTTAAATATATAATCACAATTTATATTATAATCACAATACAGATGCAATATTTGACCTATCGGCTTGCACTGACGTCCTTCGACAATGAGCGCGCCCCAATTCCCGTGGCCTAGTTCCGATCCCCGTACTACCGGGGCTACAATATCCTGGAAAGCTGTATCCAATTTCCGGAATACGGCTTCAATATAGTAGCAGATCGTGTGCAGTTTAAACAAGTTACGTATCGGGTGTAATATTGGTTTATTATTATTAGCTGTTATAGTAGATTTATTTTTAGTTTTACTACTTTTAATGCGGAGCGATACTTATCCTGTAGGTAACTTTTCCTATTTCGCCGGAATGAAACGGTCGAATGCGACAAAATTGTTTTATTTTGATTTGATACAAACTTGACAACAATGTATGCTATTAAGTAGGTAAACTAATAAATCTATACAAATAAATAAAATTGAAGTGTCTGTTTGTAGTGTTCAATTAACTTAATTTTTTTAAATTTCCAATTAAAATAAAATGTTTGCACTAAATCAATATATGGATTATGGATATTCACTTACTTCAAATTCTTAATTATAACAATAAGCTGAGCCTCTTAAATGTGACTAGGTATAGATAGCATACTGTTCTGTACAATTTTAAAATATAAATATGTTTCCCGAAGTTGCCCAAGAATAGGAAGAAAAAGTTATAGCTATATTAATGTATTGTATTATTTAAACAAATAAATAATAATACAAAAGACACCGTTACTTGTGGTGCATTCGATGCGTCCGATCATGCTTACATTAAACTCAATTTAAATTATATTAAAGTAAAAATTACGTGTGCTTAGTTACCTACCAACTTGTGTATCTTGGATACCGTACCAGACAGTTCAAAATACCGGACTAGACGTTCACGCGTCTTCGCGCAAAAGGAAATCCGTACCGGGAACCGTACATTTTAACGCGCTAAAAAGTAGCCAATGTCCTTTCCCGTGGTCACATAGATTCAGTAGTTTCGGAGCTCATTCAATGCAAACAAATATTTCCCTTTTGGATATACTAGTAGGTACGTACTAACTTACGTATTTCGTATACGCGAAATGTGGGCCTAGCAGGAACATTTGACAGCGGCGTAAACATAACGTTATCGAATGAGAATTGTATGAAAATATGTCAAAATCTTGACGGCGCGCATACAAATTTCATTTCATAACGTTACGTTTACGCCGCTGTCAAATGTTGAACATATGAAGACGGCCAGTACCATATGGCCAGGAGTCAAGAGGAGTATACAAAAAGTATACTCCTCTTGACCCATAAGGCAAAAATAAACACTCCTCTTGCCCCAAGTAAATGACGTAAATACTACACATCTATAAAATCACTATCGATTAGATGGGTGTTGAACGAATTAAAAGTTAAATGCACGTTATATGTCACAATGTCATTTTCACGATGCCAGGGTAAGGCTCGTTTGAAGGCATAGGTGAATAATGGATGGCGATAAGCGCATTATAGACGATCCATTTGGCTGTACGTCTTGACCTACGTAAGTATTTTAATTAACATACGACGTCACGACATATTGATGAAAATGACATTATGCTATCAGGGAATTTGATTTGTAATGCATTGTGGCCGTATGTATGATGTTGACCTGCTAAAGGATAGAATTCCCATATAGTACTTTAACTTGACATGCATGATTTATAGAATTTATGTTTTTTAAATTGAAAGTATTTTATAGGTATTAAAAATCATGCATACGTTCACTATACTGGTGAAACTAATAAAAAGCTTGTGATATAAGTACTGTGTGGGGTGATACATTTCTAATTAAATCACATAATTTTGCTTCTATTCACACTTCGAATAATTTGATCTCCACATCCCCGTATAGCTTCTATGTGGCTAGTCTATATCTTAAAACATATCACTGTTATAAACCACAGTAAAATCTAAAAATATCGACAAAATGTTTAAGATTCCAGCGAGATTCGAAATATACTTGGTAAAACTGAATTAAAGTACATGTCGCTTAAGTAATTTAACACAAGTCCAAGTCGAAATTGCAATAACATGTAAAATACCACATTTAAGTATTTTGTGAGGACGCGTCCAACGGCAATGACAACGGATCTTTTTGTAGATAATATAATAACAATTAATAGGCTGTTAATAAAAAACAATCGTTCACGATACTTACTATTTATATTCTAAAGTCAGACGGCTGAATTCCGAAACGCTACTTAGTTAGGGGCCTCTTGACAGAATGACAAGGACAGCATGAGACAATGCTTCTTTGGGATTTTTTTTTGGCGCATACACATTAATATGTGCGCGCGCATGTTTAATAAAGGCGCCGAAATTTTTGAAATTCGTTAGGAAATACTCAATAGAATGCAACGCCAGATAATTTCAATAAAGTGTCGGCATCTCAAACGTACGTAACTCAATTGTCTCAAACGAAATTGATGCGATAGTGATTGAATTTTTTTTAAATTAAATTCAACTTCCTAATTAATATTTAATTTAACATTTTATATTTAAATTCTTTATTACGCAGTATACGTGCGCAGAAGTTTTGCGCACGTATACTGCGCATGCGCCAAAAAAAATGTTACCAAAGAACGCACCCTTTGATGCCGCTTAATTTCAGTAGCGTTTGGAGTACGCGACAAAAATAACCGGACCATGTGAACGCGCCCTAAGGACATTCGATAAACGATACATTACTAGGACAAAAGATTTATAACTCGAATCGTAAATGTAGTAAAGGTCGTTATCGAAGAACACATAGTTAATCATCACATACGTTCGTTGGTTCATTCGAATGACATGAGGTTGGCGGGTAGGGGCTTCACCATTTTGCTCGTGACGTCATTTATTAGAGTGGCCCACTCCTTCGCCGTAGCCTCGGATCCAGTCCTGTTAATAAACTCTTATTAATTGCTGGGAATTGTCAAAATACTTACTGACTAGCTTTTTTTCGCGAATTCAATCGAGCTAAATACAAATGGAAACTAATTTTTTGACGTGATAACGTCGTATAATTTGATGAACGCCACTGCAAGCACGAAAAATTGACACGTTCCGCCTGAGCCGAGCGTGCAAGCAAGAGCGCGGAACAAGCGATAGAGAGGCACGATCGGCCTAAGCGTTCGGTTTGTGATGACGTTATCACGTAAAATTATCGTCCGCAAACCGACTTAACAGACAACCCTTTTTTTTTATTTAATAACAGTATTTACTAGGTGAGAGAGTTAAAACAATAGAAAGAGTGAAATGCCCTATTTTATTACTACCAAATTGCAATAATTTCCCAGCTGCAGTAATAATAACTTTTTAGGTCCTTCCTATACGTACCTCAACCACACCACAACCGACGCGACAAAATGTGGTCAAGCAAGCACATTGCAACCACCAGCGACACATCGGCGTTTTGTTGGTACCGCATCGCAACCACAACGTAACTACTTGCTTGACCACATTTTGTCGCGTCGGTTGTGGTACATGTGGGAAGGCCCTAAGTCTAATAAACTTTGTTTTGTTGATCGAGAGTAGGTGCGTACGTAACAAGTCTGTAAACATAAGCTACTGTTTACAGAGTTGTTACGTTACAACTCACATCCACGTGTATCAACCACGTGGTCGCGCTGGACAATCTTCGGTATCGATTTCATCGCAAACACAAGTGCTCTTTTTATTTATATAACGGGTGAATGTACAAGTTAGAGGCCTTCGTGACTTCAAATTGAATGTAAACGGTTTTACTTGTATATTACTAATTTGTATATACAATCATTTATCAATTATCATGGTATGTAATATCTTGTACTTTTAACTTATCTTGTAAATATATATTTATATACGAGGGCGGCACTGAAAATTTCGGGAGTCAAGGAAGTGACACAACATTACTATTTAAAAATGTATTTATTGCTTTTCGAAGTATTCTCCGCGAAATTTGACACATTTTTCCATACGATGGAACCAATCATTGAAGCAACCATTCCATTCGGAAGTTGGGGTCTCCAAAATGGCCGTTTTGTAGGCGTCCACAGCTTCTTCAGGTGATGAAAATCTCTGACCACGCAATTTATTCTTTATTTTAGGGAAAGTATAGAAATCATTAGGGCTTAGGTCGGGGCTGTACGGCGGATGGTCTAATAATTCTATGATTTCTTGCTCTAAAAACTCTTTTGTTCTGTGCGCGGTGTGAGAACTCGCATTGTCGTGATGGAGGATGATGCGGCGGTTGCAGTTCTCTTTACGGAGTTCAGAAACGACCTGTGGCAAACAAATGTTAGCATACCATTCTGCATTAACCGTTCTTTGTCCCTCAAGAGGAATAGTCGCAACATGGCCGGTTTTGGAGACAAACGTGGCCACCAATTTTTTTGCAACACTCCGTGAACGAACAATTTTTGTTGGCTTTAACTCATTTTCGAACACCCAAACTCGTGACTGGTTTTTTGTTTCGGGTTCGTACGCGTATATCCAGGATTCGTCACCTGATACGATGTTGTATACAGCATTTGAGGATCCTGCGTGGAATCTTTCGAGAGTTCTGACGCACCAAGTAACGCGAGCCGCTTTTTGCTCTTCACAGAGCAAATGCGGTATCCATCGGGAAAACAACTTTTTTACACCTAATTGTTCATGCAAGATTATTTGTATTTGACTCATGCCAATGTCTAAAGTTGCCTGAATTTCGCGGTATGTCACATGTCGATCTTCCTCAATCAGCTTACGCACAGCATCAACGTTTTCTTGGATGACTGCAGTTTTTGGACGACCTTGACGGGGATCATCACTGAGCTTGACACGTCCACGTTGAAATTCAGCAAACCAGCGATAAATTGAGGTTTTGGATGGGGCTTCATCACCAAATGCAGAAATCATCCGGTCAACACACTGTTTTTGTGTTAAACCACTTCGAAAGTCATAATAAATCATCGCTCTAGAATTTTCTCGAGTCAATTCCATTTTCTCAACGACTAAACAAGTTTCAAAAGACCTTGTGACAAGACCGAGAATCTTTTTTTAAATAAATAAACGGTATTCGATTTTTAAAACCAAGGTGTTTTAAATTAAAAAGATTTTAATATGACAGGAACAGTGGAAATATTCCATTCCCGATACTTTTAGTGCAGCCCTCGTATAATCAAAATTACGGAAACTATTTTTTTTTTATCGTTCTACTAAAACTTCGAGCAAAGCTCGGTCCCGGGTACTTGTTATAATATCAGTCCCGTCGACACAAAATTCATACAGAATATTCTCGTATTTAACTTTGATTTTCAAATTACTTTCAATAAATTATTATAAATGAATTGTCTTGATATCATAAACTGATTTTTGGAGTTTGGACCAATCAAAACGCGTTTGACGTTGGTTTGACGTTTATGTGAATACCATTCTGCTGTTTTAAGCTATGCAAACCTGCATGTAATTGTTTAATGGAAATAAAGTAGAAGAGCTTAAACACATAAATAAGATACGTCGCGTCCTACTACAAAGCGACGTCTCAGGATGCAACATAAAACGACGTCATGCCCTACGACACGATGTTGGTCTCGACGAGGCATCGTATCGTGTTTGTGTCGAAGCTTTTAGAGAAACGGTAAAACCTTTTTAATTTGAATCAAGCAAAACGGCTGAGAAGATATTATGGCGTTAATAATTGCTAATATAAATTGCACCTTGCATGAACGAATATTTAAGCGTGACCTAATTGAAACTCGGAATGCTCTCGTTCGATTTAAATTCCAATTTCTCGTTATTTAAAGCGTTCTTGTTCAATCGTCTATCAAATAACCCTTATCATGTAGATGAATTTCAACTTTACTGCAAAATGTATACCCTCATAAACTTCAAACGTCAAACTAACGTCAAACCCATTTTGATTGGTCCAAACTCCAAAAAAGTCAGGTTATGATATCAAGACGATTCATTTATAATTCAATAAAAGAGAAATGAAAGTGTTAGTTAATTACGAGAATTGGGGTTTAGGTTAAAACGACAGACGGCGACGAATTGCAATTGCAACGAATACTTCTCCCCCATTTTGTTATCGGTCCTACGAAAAGTCGGTCATATTGTGTTATGTATCCTAACAGTATTATTTTCAATCCAGTTGTCTTCAATTGGCTACTTGACTGTTGTCACGGAAAATATGAAATGTGTTTTAAATGGTAGTTTAAAGGATAAGAATTATTTACTTTTTTTTTTCAAGAAAATAAATTGAAAATATTTTTATTTTTTAAGTTTTTTTTTCAAGAAAATATGTTTGGCAGGCATTTTTAAGCATCTTCTGACGTCGTAATACTCATAATATGTCAGTTGTCATATAGGCCTTTTCATCCGTTATTGGATGATTTATACAGTATTCTCCGAGCGAAGTACTCTTAGAATACTGTAGTGCCTGGGACAGCGAGTTGCCCAAAAACATACGGAATTCTCACAACACAGTCAGCCTAGTCCAGAGGAATGACTTGTCAATACGTCTGGGGCCAATCACGTGCGGATTTCCTCAACCACGTGCGGATTTCCTTACGATGTTTTCCTTCACCGTTAGAGCGTCCGTATAATGTACTTCAGATCTGAAAAAGTCCCATTGGTAAACGCCAAAACCTGGGAATCGAACCTGCACTCTCTCGAGCGTCAATCAAACGGTCTACCCACTTGGCCACGGAGCTCTATGATAACAGCTCCTATTATTATGACATCACCGACAGTAAATGACAGCTCACTGGCTTTCTTCACGCGAATTTAAATTAAATAGATAAAAACAATCATTTATAATAAATTTTTCAACAATTTTTTTTTTGTACAATGTTTAAAATAAATATAAGTAAAGTTTATTTAATATAAATTTGGAAAAATTGTCAAGTAGCCAATTCAATCGTATGTTACATATTGTCATGTACACGCACGCCGTACAGCACATACACGCTGCACATGTACACACTCACTTGAACTTGTACACGGTGCCGGCGTGTCTGTTGATCAGCTGGAAGGCGTCGGAGGCGTCGCGGTCCAGCCACACGGCGCGCCACCCGTCGTGCAGGGTCAACACCTTGCAGCGCTCCTTGCTGAAGTCCGATCGAGATGTCCTGCATGGAAACAACATAATAATAAAGATAAATTTAAATATCTTGGGATGTTCGCCCTCGCACTCCCGAGACAACTCTACACGATTTTGATAACTCTACACGATTTTCAGCTCTATTGCATTAATGCAGTGTTCTATTAAGAATTCAGCTTTTTCTGTCGCGACAGTTAAAAAAAAAAAATTGTACAGTATGATAAATGTTTTGTCCTGTCAATATTTTGCCGGAATCAATTTTTCAGAAGACATTTTATACGCAAACCTTCACTTAAAAAGTAACGATTTGACAAGTGACCGTCATTAACTCACAAATTTAATAAAATATGTACCACGCTGTAGATTTGTAAACAGAACTGTTACAACAGCAGAAGCAAAAACAAAACAATATTTGTCTCCTTCATACTCAAAAGCTTATACGCGCACGAGAGTGTGACAGACTTTTTCATGATGTTTCAGACTCGTCACGGCGCGTGCTCAGGACCGGTCGGCCTGAACTGACCTGATCAGGCCGGCCAACCAAGACGAGGCCCAAGGCCCGTTTCTTCCTCGGTGCCAACCTATCTAAGTAATATTTATTCCTTTTAATGCACTGGGGTGTAATAAAGGCTTATTAGTAGATAGTATGACCTGATTGTAGCTTAATATATTGGGGGAGATACTCCAAAATATAAAATTGTTAGGACGAAGTTGCTTGAGTTAAGGTATTTATCAACGACTTATTTCTAACACAGATACTTAAATGGAAAACGGTAGCCTTCAGGAAGAATACTTCTACTTATACACGTATTATCATTATATCTGTAGTACTCTACAAACGATCCATACAGTTTTGCTCCGTCCGTCCGTCTATTCATTCGTTCGTCTGTTTGTCCACTTCTGCTAACTCCGCAATCATGGATATAAATGCATAGGTGGAGTTAAAGATTGATATAGATTCTACTTTTGCCTTCAAAGGAAATAATAATAATATCTATGGACGGTTTCACACAACGTCAATCTGGCCTTGTGCTAAGTTCTCGAGAAACTTGTGTTACGGAACTACACAACGGAAAAGTACATTTTTTTATTTTTTTTTATACTATCTGTACATAATATATTTAAGATTTTTATTATATTATACCTTCAATGCTCTAAGTACTATACACATCCATAATCCAGGAACACAAAAAACTGTTTTGTTCCTTTTGTTGAAATACCAGAACGCTCATCCATTTAGTCATATAGGTCGTAAAATAATAGGAATGAGTCAAATTTTTAGTTGAAACCGTGTAAAGTCTTACTACGTTGGAAATAAATGAAACAATATTGTGTTATTTATAAAATGTAAACTGTTTTATTAGGAGCATACCTATTATACGTTATACAATATTATGAAAAATCTATATATTTTCATAAATTTTTTTATAGAAAGTTATAATATTTTTAAGGCCGATTCACTGGCATTTCCGAGACGAACCGTGTAAAGCTTAAGAAGCTCATGAGAGCTCTTTTTTTCTTTTCCTATAGAGAATTGACAATCATTATTTAAATGAAGTTGTCAGTTGTAGTATTTTGTACCTGGCTAACGAGTTTGCATTGATTATTTATTCATAAATTTGCGGAGTAGCTATTAAATAAAAAATAAAAAAATGAATCGCAAAAATATTTACGGACCGGGATTAGAACCCACAACATTCCAAATTTTCGAACAAAGCAAAAATTATACATACGAATGCCAAACTGCCAATCGGATTGACATAACAGAGTCGAAATTATTGATACGTTGTTGTACGATGAAAAAAAAACATATTATATGCTTTAAATTTATTAATAGCTTTAAAATGCGCAGTTTCGCAAAGATAAGACCTAGATCTATTTTTCTCTTCCAAAACTCCCTGCATACTAAATTCATGGTAATACTTGAAGCCATTTTTGAGAAACCTAAAACCTAAACAAATATATGTATACAAGATTGTCTCACGGGTATATTTTTCTCTTCCAAAACTCCCTGCATACTAAATTCATGGTAATACTTGAAGCCATTTTTGAGAAACCTAAAACCTAAACAAATATATGTATACAAGATTGTCTCACGGGTAGTAACCCGAAGGAATTTGCAGGAAACACCAAGCATGTAGAAGCGGATTGACCGTCAGAGTCATTGTGATTGTGATGAAATGCTATCCATCTGATTTTCATTTGAAAAGTACTTAGCCACTTAAGAGTTTTGCATATACCTAGTAACGTTAAAAGACACGGGCCTCTTTAGCCTTAGGGTTAATCCGGCTCTGCACACGTTTATTCACATATATACACACATACGTAACTATCTATGTCTAAACGTGCCAAGAAAACTAAATTTACCTATAACCTTGTGCACGCCAGGCAAAAAAAAATTTTCAGTTTTGGACACAGCGTTCAGTCTTAACCGACGACTTTCCACGCCTTAATAATAATGGTAGGTCTAATAAATAAATACAACTATATAATACAAATTATATACGCAAGTAATGGTCAATTCACACAGAAACAAAACGAAACGTGACATGTCGCTGCATTTTTACGATAGCTATTCAAAATTGAACTTTATTACTTACACAAGAAGCTACACACTTCATTGTAACAGTTCTAATTTTAAAGTGGCAGTGTTCACACCGAGACGTTACAAATAGTTTATTTCTAATTAACTAACTTCATCTTGTCGACTTTTGGCTATCGGTATGCGCGCCTATGGTAAACATTTTAGTGTTATATTTTTTCAAGTTAAGCAAAATATTTGTAACTTGAATATTAAATTAAATATTTTCTTACCCTTTAAAAGACTTAGATCCGTAGAATATGAGTATGTTGCTGGACATCTGCAGCCAGTAGCGTTGCCAAGAGGAGAGAGATATTTTCCGTCCGTCTTTCACTACGGTTTTCCGACGCACGTAGCTTTGGAAGTCGCACTCCAAGGGCTCAGTGTGCGCTAAATCGCTGCAAATAGACGCTCAATTATTGAAAACTTTTGTATTCAGATTCTTAATAATATTTTTTAAGATGTTCCAACTACATTAAATTGTTTACAACACATGACGTGAAAATAACTACTTAAAGCATACGAAACGTAAGATGCCGTCAATAGGTATCCATAATTTGACTATGTAATTGCGATAAATTGCATTTTTTGGATGTTCCCGCGACATTGTCAGCGACATCTGATTGACATTTGATCAAATGGTAAATCTACAGACGTAAATAGAACGCCACTTACAGCACTTAGGTTCGATAGTTTTCCTGATTTGAAAAATGAAATCTAGATGGCATAGATAAGGTTTTAAAAACACTTTGAAACGCAAACCGAATCGACATGTGCGTTTAAGTGTACCGAATCAATACTCTCTAAAACCAAAGGGTAGAAACATAGTTACAACACGTGATTTATTCAGAGGGCTCATAGAGAGCAGGATTCAGGTTAGCTCAAGTCACGTCACGAAAATAAAATACCTATCCCACTTGAACCGTGGATTTTACCAGGAATCGGCTTAGCCCTTCTCTACCATTATCATATGCCAGGCTATAATATATAATATGCGTGCTTAATTACATTGAAATCTTTTAAGCGTTTTTACGCAAATCACATATCTATCCATCTTCATAAGATTTTTGATTCAACGATAATATTAGTAGGATAAGTGCATTGTTTATAGGTTTTTGCATCACACTATATTACGCCTACATACATCTACCCCTCAAAAACTTTTACAACTACAATATTATATTATAGTAGTATAATTAATTACCAATATGGTATCGATTTAGTTATTCTATAGCTGGCGACTGAGCTGGGAGATTCGAGTAAGGTATCGTCCAGTAAATTGACAGATCCAGCCGGAGTCTTCTCATCCTTTTCATCGCAGTGGCCTTTGCCGAATATACTGAGAAAAAAAAACAGTGTAACGTTACTGTGTGTAGACACACACAGCCACAGTGCGATCAAAGAAAAATAAGATCCTGATGTCAGTTTTATCTTTCGCTGTTGCCATATAGAAGAAAGATAAATATTTCAAAGTTGCAACGTTTATAGTCTATACTCTATTTTTAGGATTACAATTTGTCAGGGACGCATTCTTTCTTTGAATGCGCTATAAATAAGGACTGTTTGTACGGAGCATGTGTTTGTATTTACACAGTAATATAGCAGCATACTTGCCATTTTTAAGCACTTATTTATACTTAATATTTCCTGATTGGCAAATCGCTTAGGCGACTATGCATTAGTATTGATATAAGCTTAAATACAATTTGGATGTGACATTTTGAAACCGCTGTACCTAATTGATTTTATTGTTTATTTTATTACACCAATATTACATTGTTTTTTTATATAACAATATTCAAAATTGCAAGGCATGTTCAAGCTTATTATAAACATAAGAAATGAGAATTCGGCATAGCATAAATTTAGCTTTATACTAAGAAGCGTTAGCTTTTACTGTATGACAATTATACAATTATGGTAAACAATTTTCTTTAGCGCTGAAAGCGCTACTTGGTTATAACCTTAATACCATCTAAAGCGCCTTAATCACGACGACTTTGCTGGACATACAACAAGATAAATCTTAAATAAGGTGAAAAAATATAAAAAATGTAGTTGTTTTGTATTCATCAATAGATGGCGCTACCAGTATGTTTCTATAGTGAACAGTACCGGACATTCATTATAATGAATCTGATAACAAGCAACTGTATATTGATTAAAATCTAAACGATTACTTCATACTAATCATTGCTGTAAGTATAATGTAGTGTTGTGGTTGTATATATGAACAATACTAACATTTAAAACTACATGCCTAAAGCTAAAGCCACACTGATTTAGCAGCGACGAGTCGATCAGTTTCAATAACAAGACATTTTAAACTTTATTTACAATGTTACAAGATATATAAACACTTGACAGAACGAACGAAGCGTGGTGGAGCCGCGCCGGATTAGTCTCGCGCTAATTCAGTGTGAAATGAGCCTAAAAGTAGCCTTCCGATGCACGCGACTTTCCGATCTATGCGACCGCGCCCCGAGTCCAAAATAGGGTCGGGGAGCCACAGCTTAGTATGATATATGGAGCACTAAACAATCCCCGCGACCCCCGGGATCGCGCTACCGGTGAGCGTGGCCAGTGGGTCACGGCCTCGTGTCGCGCTCGCATAGATCAGAAGACTACCTTAGAGATTACCATTTGTATTGTAAATAATAATCGAAATAATATTATGCATTGTTATAACAGGCAAAACATCAAATCATAAATTTGTGACCATTTTACATAATATCGTTTAGCCGTTAAAATGAATTCCTCAAAACAGTGTGACGAGCAATTTATATTTAATAATAGTTGCAGCGGTGCAGTTGAATGAAAATTAAAATGCATCGTACTTTTACTCTATTAATTTTAATATTTTTCAAGCATGAAGGTTAACATGCATCATTCTTTTGTTCGAATTTAAACGAAATGTATTAAAAAAAAACGTTTATCGAGTTAATGAAATAATGAATAACGAGAAGGACGTTCGGTAAGAGTATTCAAGTTTCGCCTTAATTCTAAATATGTACCTAATCATATATTTTTATTTATTAGCCCCGTTAATAATAAACTATTTACACAACAGATAACATAAACAGCGTTGCTGTCTTTGTCTGATACGTTGGAAATGTCACATGATAGAAAAAGATACCAACGCTGTTTAAGTTATCCGTTGTGTAAATATTTTTATTAGTAAGGGGGTCTGTGTCTAATAAATAATAGTTAATTTTACTTGAGTATGTTAATATAAATGCTATCATTCAGTATAGTCTGCTTTTGACAGTTTTAAAGAGTCTTACCACTACTGGTAAGACTTTAAAACTGTCCAAAAAAGATTAGAATTATACATTTTACCACATCTTTGTAAAAAAATATATTAGTTAATTAATTAATGCCCTCGTCACCTGCATTCAAATGATTCTACAATCTGACAAAGACAGGAATATTAGTTGGCTAATAATTCGTTCAAATGTATTTATGAATAAGGGTCAATGCATAATTTGGGATTACATACTTACGTAAAATACAATACAATGCTCGTCTGTGGTCTTCTGTATAAATTGATATCAATGACATAATTATGAGTCGTAAGATTCTTCGGTATTGAGTTTCAATAACAAATTGATTTGCAAATGTAACAATGTCGCTCTAATGCAAATGTTCGTATAGTTATTGGTGTTTTTAAGTTTCTTCATTAAACATGAGGTATAATAAATTACAATTACCGAACATAAAATCATATAATTTGTGAAATTATTTTACATTTTTAGTTGAATGTAAATATCCAAATTTAATTACTATTTTTGGATCGTTTAGTCAGTTTTAATATATATTGAACAATTTAGGGCGAAAGTGTCATTTTCCGAGAAGTTATGAATTTGTAAGAAGAGCATAAATAAGCAGCATGCATGAAACTTCAGAAATAAACATAATCACTATATTCCAAAACTTATAAAATATTTTCATAAGAAAATTTATACTACACACACCGGCATATTTAGCGGAACATAAAATAAAGGTTTGATATCAGTATCATATAAGGTTGCTGGCTGGTTTATACGTCATTTAATTTAAAAAGAAATATTTTCAAATTAAGAAAACAACTGAACATCACATTTTATGCAATTGTTTTAATTTTATTCAAATACACCTTATCTGGAGCGAACTTCGAGTATTTCTTCCTTCTGAGTTTGATTTAAAATTTTATTGAAATACTGTTTTTTATTAGTTTTTTTTTAATCGCGTATCTTTTTTGAGTTGAGGACTCAATTATGCCTGACTTAGCCCCAGAGATTGCCAGGGCACTCGAATTGCGTAGAAATGGTCAAACCTACAGAGTGATATCCAGAGATCTTCGTCGACCAGTTTCAAAGATCCATCGCAGTATCCAACGGTTCAGGGAGACCGGTACTTATGTGAGAAGAGCAGGACAAGGCAGAAAAATACGCACTTCGAGTAGGGATGATCGTTTCATTCGGCTTCATGTACGTAGGAACCCCCGTTTGACGGCCGTCCAAGCCCGACATGAGTTAGAAGCAGTGCGGGGTGTAACCGTAAGTGAGCGTACGGTACGAAGAAGGTTCGAAGAAGCTGGTTTGGGTTCATTAGGGGCCGCCAAGGTTCCAAGGCTCGAGGTAAATCATCGTAGAAACAGGTTAACTTTTGCTCAGGAACATCGACTTTGGAACGCGGACCAATGGAGTAAGGTATTGTTTAGTGATGAGTGCAGAATTCTCTTAAATCAAATTGACGGCAGGCAAAGAATATACAGACGCAAAGGAGAACGATACATTCAGACAAATTTTGAAACTACAGTTGCATACGGTGGTGGATCAATAATGGTTTGGGCGGGCATTTGTTTGGGAGCTCGCACAGACTTGGTAGTGATTGACAGAGGGAGTCTGACTGCAGACCGCTATATCAGAGAAGTTTTAGAAGAAAATTTCGTACCGTTTGGCCCATATATCGGTGACGATTTTGTTTTTATGCAGGATAATGCTCGGCCGCATACCGCTCGGGTAAC
The DNA here is from genome assembly GCA_037179445.1 of Phengaris alcon alcon. NCBI lineage: Eukaryota > Metazoa > Arthropoda > Insecta > Lepidoptera > Lycaenidae > Phengaris > Phengaris alcon. The sequence continues at coordinate 149,906 of JAYRCH010000565.1, read as the reverse complement.
TCAAGCTTATCTTAATGATATGAATATCACTGTTATGGAGTGGCCGGCGAGATCACCGGATATGAATACAATAGAGCACGTTTGGGACTTGCTGAAAAGAAAAGTTAAATCCAGAATTCCAGCTCCTGCCAACGTGGGTGAACTGCGAATCGCCGTAGTTGAGGAATGGCGGAGACTATCCCAGGAGACCATCGATAACATCATTCTCAGTATGCCTAGACGGGTAGAAACTTTAATAAGAGCACGTGGAGGAAATACGCGATATTAATTACCATTTTCCTAATTTAATTAATTGTTATTTTAATATTAATTTTCACTTTTCTCGGTTACATGAAAAGTTCAAAAATGTACCGTTTTTCACAAATAGCCTTTACTCGCAAAATCTGTTCTTAATGTGATCTCATTTTAAGTAAAACAAATGAAACTTTAAATAACAAAAGAAGTATGGTAAGTAGATTTTAAAATAAAACCATTTTTTTAATGTGTCGCTTAACTTCAAACTCAGATAAATCCAATTTAATAAATTTGAAGATTTTGGTATCAAAATAAAGGATTTAAAAATAAATACCCAGATAATTTAATCAAATATGTTTAAATCCGCATGGTTCTTGAGAATAAAGCTGTTATAATCATAATATTTTATCTACGTCCGATAGATCCATTAAACATTATATTTCAATAGTAGTTAAATCCATCCGAGCCTATCAGCGTATTGCTTTTGTTCAAAGTGGCCGTCAGTTGACACAATCATATTTTTCAAATCTAGGTAAATACAGATCTATTATATCAAACCTCTGTAAATCCACAGGGAGCTTTTTTAAACATTGATAAATTTCATTCTATTATTTAAAATGAAGATAAATCCAATATAAATATGAGGTTTTTGAGAGAATGGACAGTTTTATCGCTGAATTTTCTTAACAGCATATTTTTTTTTCAATCTTTAAACTATATACAATGGATTTAACCGAGTTTGAAGTTAAGCAACACTAATTATGGACCTTTTTTTGTGTTCCGCTAAATATGCCGGTGTGTTTATTATGTGTCGAGAAAAAAATTATTGTACTTTATTAAATTTTTTATTTTTTTGTTCTTATGCTTTCGATATTTTAAATAAATTATAAAACTATATAGGTATATTTCGGTGGCTTTAAAATTAAATAAAATGCGTGTAAAAAGTGCGACATCTTTCGCATAATATGATTCGTTAGTTCCGTTTGTGCATTTAACAATCGAGTCATGGTAAAAATTCTATATTTTATAAAGTATTTTATTTAGTTATCTCAGAGAAACTGGCGAATCTAGTGAGTACATTCATTCATGCTGATATTCATTAGCTTTCTACTAATTATACATCGCTTCATCCACAACCTGAGAACTTAAAATATTAAATACTTGCCTACGTTGAAGTAAAACAAATGTCACAGCTATTTTGTAACTTTTATATTCTTGACGTATGAGCTTCAAAAAAAGTAAAACTTAAAACCGCCATAAATCCGCAAATCAGTTAAAATACAAAAAATCACGTAAAAATAATAAAGAGCTACAAGTCAACATTATCTTCTTAAATATTGACCAATCGTCATCATAAAGCAGTGCGCGCACTGTCAACAAAATTGTCTCTTTCCGCCACCATTTGCATTCCGATTATCGTCTTTAGCGACATTATCGCGTACGCTAATATAGTCAACTTTTCCGCAAAACACGACCGTATAGGAAAACAATGTTTTGCGGAAAAGTTAATAATTAATCGGAATCTAAAATTCATAATCGGAATGCAAGTGTTGGGCGACAGGGACAAGGGCGCGCATGTACTTAGACTGCCAATCATGCATCATTCTGCTAAACCAAATTACAAAGGGATACAGCATGCTCATATTTTCTCTACAAACACCAAATGCCAAGCTTCTGCCAATTGAGACACTCACCCCACGCCAAAATTGACCTTGTGAAAATTTCTTGGCAAGCTCGCACTTCGAAACCTATGATCCGATTGTTAAGATAAAAAAAAATACAAGTTGTTTACACCTTTCGCAAATATACAAGAGAATAACAAATTAAACCGTTTTATAGTTCTTACAATAAAATAAATAAAATCACCAATGAGCATTGTACGTTAATATTGCGGCAGTGTGCGTGCACGAAGCGTAATAAGTGCGTGCGCGCACGCAAATACGCACGCATACAGATTAAGACTTTGGTAAATTGTAAGAACTATAGTGTTTCTACGAACTTAGCCCGTATATTTCTTTGTAACTACTATACTTTTATGTAGTTTATCAAGATACATTAAATATTGTATCAATAAAAACGCTCATATATATTTATTTGTTTTTCAAAATTCCCACAAAATATTTTAAGTGTGTTTAGTGTAGGGAGAATATGAAACCATGAATATGCCTCGGAAAAAAACGACGAAGCTTAACATCATGCGACATCAGAAATGGTTATGGGGAAAGCGACCAGAGCATAACCGACACCAAATTGAAAAACTTGTGAGTGTCAAGTGAGTAAGTGTAAGAATAGTACAAAAATGATTTGAAATAGTTTATTAGATCACATATTGTCATTACATATGAAATTGGTGTTTTGTAAAGGAGGAACATAAAGTCCATTTTTTTAAACATAATATATTTATTTAATCAAAGTATATTGCTATCTATGCACTTTTGCCATCTCATAGGTAGTTCATTGATTCCTTTACTAAAAAAACCAATCGGACAGGAATTAATAAAATCTTTTAAGGTGCTTTGGACTTGTACCCATCGGAGTTGAATGTTTTCCCTTGCAAAAAGTTATCCAAATTTCGAAAAAAAAATGGTAATCTGTTGGAGCAAGGTCCGGGGAGTACGGGGGATGTCTGAGACATTCCAATTGAAGCTCCTCTAATTTGGTAGCCGTCTGTTGTGCAGTGTAGTCTAGCGTTGTCCTGAAGCAGCAGTGGCCTAGAGCGACGAACCAACCTCGGTTGTTTAGCAGCTAGCTTTTCCATCATGATTTGCAGTTGCTGGCAATATACATCTGCCGTAATCGTCTGGCCAGATTTAAGAAAGCTGTAGTGAACGACACCGCCACTAGTCCACCAAACGCTCACAAGTAACTTTTTTTGAGAATTTTCGCTTGGGGCAGGCTTTGGCTGGTTCGTCAGGGTTCAGCCATTGCGATGAGCGTTTCCGATTATCGTACAGGCTACACTTTTCATCACAGGTGATGAAAATCATTCAATTTAAAATCCCTTCGACGCGCGTTTGTCGGTTTGCTGCACTCAATTCATGAGGTACCCACCTTTCAAGCTTTTTCACCTTCCCAATTTGCTTCAAGTGAATTAAAACAGTTTTATCACTAACACCGCAGCCTGCAGCTAACTCGGACGTGGTTTGCGATGGATCCGCTTCCACAGTAGCCTTCAATTCTTCATTATCAACTTTGGTCTCCGGCCGTCCACGGGGCTTGTTCTGCAGGTCGAAATTTCCAGAACGAAAACGTTGGAACCAAAAACGCACTGTGTTTTCTTTTGCGACACAGCCGCCATACACATCATTAATCCTTTGAGCCGTTTCTGCAGCACTGGTGCCACGGTGGAACTCGTACTCGAAAATAATACGATATTTCAAGTTTTCCATTTTGTAAACAGAGTGACGCAAAGAAAAAACCAAAAGAGGAAAAAACAAATGAATTACGGTTTTAGAAACACAAATGCATGAGTAAATAGTTATATATTTATATATAAATTTGAAAATTGGAATTCCTAACCAAATAAGATATATTTGAGATCAAAGTACAAAACGCCAATTTCATATGTAAGGACCTAATATAATACAAAATTACATGTGGTAAAATATAAGCTGATTCAAAATTTTAAAGACAGCTTTTTTTTTCAATTTATGAATAATTTTGATTGTAGAGAAATAATTATGTTGTACCTATAGCATTTTTCTATTAACCATAACTACACAAATGATTTGATACTTTTTGGGCAATGTACTATCAGGAATCTAATTCATAAGGAGGTAGAATGTTCTCATATTTTATTTGTATTATAATGACGTCATGTAAAGTAAGGCCAACCAGGCGAGATAAAGAATGTAAACAAATTTTCAGGGGTTCAAAACATTTTTATTTGAATAAATTTTTATAAAGTTCGAATTTTAATCGCTGTCGTCTGTACTAGACAAAGATGATTCGTCGGAAGAGTCCGAGTCAGCTGTGTTTATAATAACAACAAAAAACCAAGTAAATACGGAGACGAAAAAATATGTATCACTTCGAACGCAATCCAAATAGGAATGAACTTGTTCACAATTGTTTGGCGGACCAAATGTTGACAACTGCGGCACTGGCCGCTTTCCTGTACCACGAAACACGCTACGACAGCTGTCGTCGACCAACTGACGTCATTATTGCATACGAGTGATAAGGACAGATATAATATTAACTCACATTCATAATGCAACTCAGTAGCGGTCCGTTTATTTACGTTTTTTATCTCGTCTCGTTGGCCTTACTTTAGCCATAATACAGTTGTCAATGACATGAGTTTGATATCATAATATTATTACAAAACGAACAAATCATGAAAACGGTCAATCTGCTTATGAATTAGATTCCCTGAAAGTATATTATGTGAAACAATGGACTGTATGAAAAAAGATTAATATTTCTACTCGTATGTGTTATGTATGAAACATGTAAAAGACAAACAACTAATCAGCTACTAGAGAAACATACTCACTTGGAGCCTAGGGAGCGGCATTTTCGATGCGTCGGTATGAACTTCGACTGGTTGTAGGAGTTTTGAAGGCGTAGGGATCCCGAGCCAAGACGGTGGGTTGGTGAGAGAGAGGATGGTGTTGCCGCACCTAAAAACGACGCCTCCTTAACGGATTCCTTGGACCCGGCACAACTGCCTATCGGCGATGGAGGCTCTAACTTGAGTGATAATCTGAAAATGAATTTTCTAGTTATAATTTTTTATTTTTTATTTCAACAGCGTAGCTCTCAGAATTGAGACTGCAAGCCATACACCGTGCACCAATCGGCATGACGCTGCAGACTTGATCCGATCTGCAGTTCGTTCATAATTACACCACTGTCATGCCAATTTAATGCTCTCTAACGATCTCAATTTTGCGATGACTGTATTTCATCAACGGTTGATCGTAGATATGCCATTGCGGAGACAATATAAACTTGCTTATTATGTATTTTTCTTAAGGAGGTGAATCAAAGGATAAATAACAAACTCACTTATACTGATCATCCTCGACGAACTTCTGTAGCTCTTCTATATACCGTACGCTGTTCAGGTATTTAGCCACATGGGGTAGCGGAGTAATGTCATACTCTGATTGTTGATAGCGTGCTAAAGCTGTTAGTACGATCGACATTTTGGACGCACGGTGCGGTGACGTGTTTGCCGGGTGTGCCATGTCTATGTATACGAGGTCGGTCAGGAAGATACCTGGAATTTAATTGGGACCTTATTGGCACACAGCTAATATCTTATACTTTGAACGAGCAAATCCTGTATATAGATATCGGAATCTCGGAAAGATGCAAGTATTTTGATAAAATTTAGTATGCCGAGAGTTTTGGAGGAAAAAAAACTGTCTAACTAGGTATTATTCTGGGAAATTACGCATTTTTTAATTTATATATATTTTCTTTCGGGATTCGGCTTCTTTAAGAACGTATAATTTAATACGTGTTTTCGATTTAATTAATGTCAAATCCGGTTGGCGGCTTGGTTCGCGTTGGACTTTTACATTGTTGGCAAATTGGTGTCTCGGGTTCGGATCCTGATCAGACGAATATCTATATTTTTGTGATTGTTTTTATTTTATTTCCTTTTATAATTGTTTATTTCTTTTTAAATATTTTATTGTTCTGCTAAATTCCGAACATAGTTAAGGCGCTACGGTGGAACAAACATACATACATAGACTGTCAAAATAATTACTCTTCCCTTTGGCTTCGCCGTAGTCAGGTAACAATATTATTTTAATTAAAAAATATATTAAATAATTATTATAAAAATGTATAAGAATGTCAGTCACATATATTTATAATTTAAATTATAATATCAACCAACAATTATTAATTTGGTAATATGTCCACTAAAGGACGAACGCAGAAACGCTACTTAAAAATAGGGGCCCACTCAATCACATGCTGTTACTGTCTCTACTTGGTAATATGACATGAACAGCATATTATGATTTGAGAGTCACTTAATATAAGAAGCGTTTCAGTATGAGGCCGCACGTACAATATCGACAAAGTTCCTGCTCGACCAGTTTCTAAACATTTTCCTTTGACGCTTCAAAATATTGAAACACAAAGGAAGTGACCGCAACGACTACAAATGTGTTTGAGCTACGTGTTTATGTTATGTGTGCGTGCTGTTATGGGAGATTTTGAAAATCACTTTTTAAAAAGAGAACTTTTATTACAATGAAAAGTTAATTGAATACAAGATAAAAGTTTACTAGCAAAAGTCAAAGTCGCGCGCGGATTACTCAAAACTGAGGAATTGTCTTAATGAGGACTGGAGATGGAACTGACTGACGATTACAGGGATTATATATCAGTAGGAAAGGTTGACTCTAGGTACTATTATATACAGGACTAGTATATAACAGCCCCCGGGGTTGAAAATAAATTAATCCCATATGGGTTAAATTTATGGGAGAGTAGAGTGGATTTTAGGAAGTAGAATTTCATTTATAGTTTCGAGTGGGATTTCAATATGGGGATTCAGGTAGGATTTCAGAAAATTTTCAGTTTTATTTATTTTAATATTACGTTTATTTAAAATTAATCGACATGTGCCTGGCCTTACAAGTTTACGATATATAATAATAAAAATAAAAATTATTATAAGGCAAATTGTTACAATTGTTGAATAGGAGTAATACTGCCCATATAAAACAATATGGGGTTTTTCAATTATTTTATTTTAATTCTTTATAATATCATGATTTATTTCTATATTTGAATGTGTTTTAACTAAGTCAATATTAACATTAGTTAAGTTTAATATGGGGACAAATGGTTTTACTTTATTCAACATTTCTGAGTTACAACCTGATACCTATCACTTAACAAACTAAAGTCGATAATAATTGGTTGTATTTAGTTTTGAGAATTTTATGGTATTAATTTAAGGTCTCTTATAAAGGCTACACAGCTTTCCGGTAAATTGAATATGCCTGTTCCAAATAAAATTATTTCGGAAGTAACAGAATCTTTGCAATCTATGGATAATTTTGTTGGATTTAATTATTCGATAACCCACCCACGAATATTAGAAAACCCACAAAAAACTTTGTTTCACAGATAGAGGGCACGGACTTTAAAGGTTTTACAGTGATTTCCGATTCGCAGATGGAGGATGTTGAGCTAGAATAAACATCAACATCGTTACAGATATAGTTTGAGTCATACAGAGACTTACAGCTACTTAAACTATCCTAACAACTTACAATAAAAGTCCTATCTCTACCTAATGCTATGTATTTAGTAGTTGGTACTATTGTACTATATGTATCGTTAGCCACTACTACAGGGTAGGGTATGTTATGATATAGATAATAGTTCCTTCAATTCACAAGCGGTATACTTAACACAAATACTATCTTATTATTACTGTAGTAAGTAGCAATTTCGCATATACTTAACAATGTATATATATTTTCTATAGATAGGGTTACAGGGAGCTGATGGTAGTCAGCTAAAAATCTGTAATTTTCGACAAGTTCCGTAAACAATTGAGTCAGAGTTATTATGGAGGGATACAAAACATTTGATTTACTAAACATAATTGCGTTAATAATATCTTCTAACTTAAACATACTACTAGTATGTTAACATTATCACTTAAGTTTATAAATACTAAAGTATTTAGAAGTTGATTTAAATTACTTAGTCTGGCCATAAATACTGTTACAATTAAAAATAAACAAAATATTATATGTGAATTTGGAATCTGTCATTTCTATATGATTGTTCATTGTGTTTTCTCATTTTGGCGCCAATACATTGTACAATATTTTGCGATATTAAAATGGAGTGGGGTGATAAAGAGAACCGAATCGCTGTGATTGCATTACACAAAGTAGGTATGGAGCCAAATGCAATTTTTAAACCTCTCCATACGCTTGGTATTAGTAAAATGTTTGTGAACCGGGCTATTAATAGATACAATGAGACCTCCTCTGTTTGTGACAGAAAAATATCTGGCCGTCCACGTAGTGTTCGTACGAAAACCACGTAGCGGTCAAAGCAGTAAGGGAAAGAATTCGAAGAAATCCTGTCCGAAAGCAAAAGATTGTATATCGGGAGATGAAGATAGCACCTAGAACCATGTCGCGTATTTTAAAAGATGACTTATGACTTGCAGCCTATAAGTGACGTACTGGTCATTTCTTAACTGATAATTTAAATAAGAATAGGGTGGTAAAATCGAAACAACTACTGAAGCGGTACGCAAAGGGAGGTCACAGAATTTTTTTTTACGGATGAGAATTTTTTTACAAGTGAGCAAAATTTTAACAAATAAAATGACCGTATTAATGCTCAAAGCTCTAAGGAAGCTTCCCAATTAGTCGACATAGTGCAACGTAGGCACTAACCGACTTCAGTGATGGTTTGGTGGGGTATGAGCTATGAAGGAGTGACTGAGCCATACTTTTGTGAAAAGGGTATCAAAACATCGGCACAAGTGTATCAAGATACCATTCTTGAGAAGGTAGTGAAACCCCTTAACAACACCATGTTCAATAACCAAGAATGGTCCTTCCAGCAAGACTGGGCGCCGGGTCATAAAGCTCGGTCTACGTAGTATTGGTTGGAAACGAACGTTTCGGACTTCATCAGAGCTGAAGACTGGCCGTCGTCTAGTCCCGATCTTAATCCGCTGGATTATGATTTATGGTCAGTTTTAGAGAGTACGGCTTGCTCTAAACGCCATGATAATTTGGAGTCCCTAAAACAATCCGTACGATTGGCAGTGAAGAATTTTCCCATGAAAAGAGTCCGTGCTTCTATTGATAACTGACCTCAACATTTAAAGAACTGTATTGCAGTCAATGGAGACCATTTCGAATAAGCTTTTTATATTTTAAATTGTTTTATATTTGTGTATTAAACTAACACAGTGCAAAAGTAATAAATGTTATTTGCAATAGAAAATTTTTATTTTCTTTGTTTCAGTATTTATGGCAAGACTAGGTAGACTTTACTACAAAATTATTTAACACAGTTGTTAAGTTTTGTTGAGCAAGAGAACCTGAACAACCGTACTTATATGTTGTTCGTTGACGCTTATTTTCTTTATAACATCGTTTAAAGAGGAAAGGGTTGAGGTAGTGACCAAAATATATTGTTTAGTCTAACAGTCAACGGTTCTAGTAAGTTATGACATTAAATATCTGCATAGAGAGTACTTTGTTTACATAACGTCATTAAGCCTACCTATTACACCGTTCAAGTTTTTAAATGTGGCTGTATGAAGGAAATATCTATGGGTATCACAACATTAAGATGTCCATCTATAATTCTGAGGGCCCCGATTGGATCAAAATATATCACAGACGAATTCATTGAGGTATCGACGAATGTCTCTTGTGCAGAGCTTTTGAAACTGTAAAGAACAAGTAATAATACCGTAAATATCTCAATCTTATCATTTACTTAACATTTAATATAAACTTAACTAAGACTCGCCACGACGGGCTAACTCAACTTCATCAAATTGATGAGTGACGTGTCTTCTATTTATTAATAAGGTAAGCTATTTCTACCATTTATTTAATTACTTTGTACGAGCCCTTCCAAATAGGCGACAGGGCTTTGCGCATACGGAGATGGTTTTTCAAATATAAATAATCACCAGTATGATAACTAATAGGCCGAGAGCGCGAGTCGTAATAATTTTTTGAAGAATCTTTAGATTTATTTATATGTTCAATAGCTTTGTCTCGCGTGACTTTCAGGCGGTGCTAAAGCATTCTAATATAATCCGAGTAAGTAGCGTTTGGAGCCGGTTCATTGAGGGAATTAGGAAGGACAGCTTTATGGCCAAAAACTAACTCATAAGGAGTATAATTTGTTGTTGAGTGTGTAGCTGTGTTATATGCCAGCATTGCCGTGTATACATACTTAGGCCAGTTGGTTTGCGTTTCAGATATATAACATTTTAAATATTCTTTCAATGTTGAATGGCTTCTTTCTAATGCCCCTTGTGTTTGTGGGTGGTAGGGTGAAGACCACAGCTGTTTAATTTTAAGGAATTTACAAGTCTCTTTAAACATATCTGATGTGAAATTGGTTCCCTGATCAGTCAATATGGTTTTTGGGATACCAAATAAAGAAATAAAATGAATGAGGCAATCACTGGTCTCGTCAGCGATAGTACTGCGAATAGGATAAGCTGTTGAATATTTGGTTAGATCATCTTGGAGGGTAAATATGTATTTAAGTTTAGCTGTACCGGATTCAGGGAGAGTATCGTATAGTCTTTCAGAGGGGGAAGTGGAGGTTGAAGTTATTTTCATTGGAGCTCGGTTAATTTTCCTAAGAGCTTTGTTTGTTTGCCAAGACGTATAATTCTTTACATAATTTTCAATTAGGACTTCAAAAGGACTGGGATAATATATTTTATTACGATAAATGTTAATCTGGATAGCGGTGTTATAAAATAGATGAACTAGCATTGTATAAAATGTTATGTATGTGTGTTTGTCAAAATTATTCTTAATATCCGTAATACTTATTTTGTCGATATGTTCATCCCTGGATGTTAAATGATTTCGAAGATTGAATAAGGATTCGAAAATGTCTTTATAGGAGCATGTATCAAAGTGGTGAACTTTATAAAATAAGAAGTAGTATGTTTCGTTGGTTAGATTAATGGATTTATAAGTGATTAATTCTTTCTCTGAATTTATGAATGTTTCAGAGTCTGCGTAATTTGAAAGGATTTCTTCTACATACGGGTTAGCTTCGTCGAGATCGAGTGACGTAGTTATTATTATTATTTTATCTTGACTTATAATTATACTATCATTAAGTTCAACTATATCAGTAAAATATTTTATAGATGACGGAGTTTTTAAGAATTTGGCTTAAGTATCAGTTGAAGGTGTATTGTTATCATTTAGAATATCATTGTTTTCTGTTTCAGATTCACGGGGTGCCAGTGGAGATTCAACCAACACGGGAGGAGGTGTAACCATGTCATCATTGGAAGGTACAGGGGCATTTATATTTTGCCAACTTGTCGATGGCTGCGGTTCTGGCTCTACATCAGGTAAGGGTTCGGTAAGTAAAGGATCTGCCGAACTAAATTGCAAGTCATTTAGATTTATAAGTTCATCAGAATGAAAGGAAGGAGGAGATATGAGAAGATCCATTAAGTCTTTATCTAGGTTATCTGGATCAATTTTGATAGGATTCGGATGCAACGAGTCGGCGTTTTCTGGTTGAACGGGATTTACACGATACCTGGATAATGCGTCTGCTGCTGAATTTAATTTTCCCATTCGATATACAATATCATACTCGTATTCTAGGAGTTGGAGACGCCAACGTTGCAATTTGCCGCTTGGATCAGTATGATTAAACAACCACTTTAATGGACGGTGTTCGGTTATGATGGTGAATTTCCGACCGAATAAATATGGTCTGAAAGTTTTTCAACCCCAGACTATAGCCAACAATTCTTTTTCTATTGTGCTATAATTAGTTTCACATTTACTCAAGGTCCTTGAGAAGTAGGCTATTAGATGGTATTTGCCAACAGGACCTTGAGCCAGAATAGAAGATATTGCGTAATTAGAGGCGTCACAAGTGAGATTGAATGGTTTTGTAAAATCTGGATATATAAGAACAGGAGCAGTTAAAAGTTTGTTTTTTTAATGTTTCAAACGATAACTGGTGTTCGTTGGTCCATTCAAATGGATTATCCTTTTTTAGAAGTAATATAAGGGGTTTTAAGTTTTAGAAAAATCGGGAATAAAGCGTCTATAGTAGGAAATAAGTCCTAAAAAGGATTTAATATCTTTTGGACATTTATAAATTGGAAATTCTTGTACAGATTTCGCTTTATTAGGATCAGGTTTAAGACCATTTTCGGTGATGATGTGTCCTAAATACCCGACTTCCTTCCTCAGAAATTCACACTTGTCCTGGTGTAACCTGAGGTTGAAAGTGCGTAGTCTTTCGAAAATAGAGGTTAAATTATGTATGTGAGTGAGTAGATCGCGGGAATAGATGACGATGTCATTAAGGTAAACAAAACAACGTTCTCCTTGGAGGCCAGTAAGGACGTTATTCATTAGTCTTTGGAAGGTTGCCGGTGCATTTTTTAAGCCAAATGGCATTCTGGTGAACTCGAAATGCCCTTGTGGGACGCTGAAGGCTGTTTTGCACGCGTCTTTGGGCGACATATTGATTTGGTGGAAACCAGACGCTAGGTCAAGAGTAGAGAAATATTTTGAGTTTCCTAGTTGGTCAAGGATTTCGACTATATTAGGGATAGTGTAGGTTTCTCCTATTGTGATGTCATTAAGACGCCGATAATCGATTACAATTCTCCATTTTTTCTGTTTTCTTTGGTGAGGACCATGGGGAAAGTGAAAGTTGGATAATTTTCTGGTCAAGCATTATGTTGATTTGGGAATTTACTTCTTGTTTGTGCACTTCAGGAAATATATAGGATTTAACATTAATAGGCTGGTCAGAAGTTCGTATCTCATGCTGGATGGCATCGGTTGAGGAAAGTACATCATTGGGTAAGTGGAAAATATCAGAGTATTTGGAGCACGTGTCATACAGCGCGTTGCATTCTTCAAGATTTAAATGTGAGACTCGCGAATAATTTTAAAACTTCATTAGTTATATCTAAGTAAGGTTTGTTAGAATAATTAATTTGGTAGGATGTATTATCAATTGGGTGTAGAGTAATATCTGAATTTAGAATAGCTAATTTTTCAGAGGTATTGAGTACTGTCAAAATTAAATCATTATTTTTTTACTTTAGCTAAACAGTTAGCGACAAATAAGTTTTCACTTAAATGTTGATCTAAGATAGCGCCTGCTTTTAATTCTGGGTTTTTACAATACATTCTATAGTGATTTCAGACCGAGGAGGGATTTCATAAATAATTTTTGAGAATTTAAGTTTAATTTTGTTTTTACTGAGATTTAATATTTGCCTATTATAATCTATGGAACATTGTTATTTGCTCAATAAATCACTTCCTATTATGCCGTCATACGCAAGGTTGATGTTTTCTACTATGTGAAATGTAAAAGGTATTGATTATTTGCCAAATATGAGGAAGCCTGGAATCAACCAGGTTTCCTATAGTGGGAACAGAATCTTCGGTATTATCAATGCCATTAAGACTAATATTATTACTTTTCAGTTTTAGCTTAGAAATGATTGAACTGCAGACTTTCGAAGAAGACAAATTGAAGATCCAGTATCAACAAGTAGTGAAAGTGGATTATTGGAAACGTTTGCAACGAGATATGAACTAAGGATATTTTATTAGGAGCACAGTGTATTTCATATACTGCACTAATATTTTTATTTATTCTTTCATTAGGAATTGAGAATTTATGGACTCTTGCTTGGGGCTGGTTACCCGTGTGATCCTTGGATTTGGAAGATTGGACACTTGCTTGGGGCTGGTTACCCGTGTGGTCCTTGGATTTAGAAGATTAGACTCCTTGGATTTAGAGGATTTAGAAGTGGTGCCATTGTTGGCACCACTTCTAAATCCTCTTTAGTTCCGTTGGTGGTGGCTCACGAGTCACCTTCGTGAGCCCCTTATTCGTTTAAAGTATCGTTTTCGTTATAATTATTCTGAGCGTCAAAGCTTGTGGATAGTTGAGGTTCATCATAATTTGTGTTGTTGTTCTCAACATAATTGATACGCGCGGGCCTAGGTTTATAGTGTTCCTGGTTACATCGTTGTTGTGATGGGAATGGTTGATTGTTTCTGTCTGTTGTTATTAAACTCACGTTTCCTACATTGTTCAATAGTGTGTACTGTGTTTTGCAATATCGACAAAATAGGCTGTGTACATTTTGCTCATTAAATCTTGGTATCTGGGGCCTATAAAATGGGTCAGGGTTTGAAGGTTTGGGGATATAGCGATATAGCGACTTTTACTGCGCACTAAATTAGAAACTTCAGGCTTAAGGCCTATTAAAAATGTGTGTAGGGCTAAATCTTCCATAGCTCTTATACGACCTTGCAATTCGGATTTCTTTTTATTTGATAGAGTTATTTCTGATAAAAATTGAGACAAACAAGTCTCTACACGCAAAGCAAATTTATTAACTGGTTCATTACTTAATTGCCTACATTCTTGAAAATCTGTCAACAAATGAGCATAATGTTTTCTTTCCCCAAATTGAGTATTAATATTTAATTGATCCCATGATTCAAATTCTTTGATGGAGCATGTGGACTCGGCGTTTCTTTCTAATTGTTAGGAAATAAATTTGTTTAACAAAATATGTTTTTGGTCTTCTGACGCTAATTTCATTGCATTATCACAGTTTGCTATGAATGAGTTAAATTTTTCGCTTGTTCCATCAAAGGGTTTTATGAATTTGAACAAGATTCCTATATTGAGGTCTACTCTCGCGATTTGGATTTGTGTTTGTGATCTTTTTTTTGGTTGTGTTTGTGTTTGTGGTTGCGGTGAAGCCATTTATCAGTTAGTTACTAGATAATTACAAAATTAAATGTTATAAATGAATGTTTCGGTGTAATAGGCGGCCACAATGTATTGAATGCGATATGATTCTTAGCTAATTCTAAGAATTATCTTAAAGCGATAAGAACACTCGTGAGAGTAACTTAACTAAACTTAATCTTTACACGCACTTTAATGTTATATTCAGGATTTCGTATTTTCACTCACACTCGCCAACAAAGGATGATTATAGTTATTATTTTCTAGAACTTACAGCAACTTGCAGGATACAAACAGGAACAAGAACAGGAACATCACTGGATCACTTATCGATGATTTTAATTATGCACAATTTACAACAGGATAGCACTGAATATTATATATAATTCCACTTAATCTGGAATTTAGAATACACAAAGAAACACTGGATACGCAGACGTTTTCCAAGGATACATTTCTCGGTATCCCACCACGCTGCCACCTATTTATTATCGGGGATTTTAAAAATCACTTTTTTTTAAAAAGAACTTTTATTACACTGAAAAGTTAATTGAATACAAGATAAAAGTTTACTGGCAAAAGGCAAATGTCGCGCGCGGATTACTCAAAACTAAGGAATTGTCTTAATGAGGACTGGAGATGAGCTGACTGGCAGGGCCGATTACAGGGATTATATATCAGTAGGAAAGGCTGACTCTAGGCACTATTATATACAGGACTAGTTTATAACAGTGCGCACGATTCAATGCCGTAGTTAAGCGATTTTCATCTTATGCCTGTGTGCTGAGTGCGAGTTTTTGTCACTGCTACCCGTGAAGAAGTTAACGACAATTTGTATGGCATCGAAACAACGCCCCTAGTGGCAAATAATGGTAAGGGGTCATCCATATATTACGTCACAGCGTAAGTAAACCCTAACTGTCACGTTTGTCACCCCCTCCGGGTTATACCAAACGTGACAGTTAGGGTTTGGGAATTCCCGACAATTTTAAAATCCCGGGACACGAGACAGCTTACAATTAGAGTCCCGGGAATTCTCGGGACTTCGAGACTTTTAAGAAAAAATATTTTATAAATAATTCTGAGCATCAACAACTTCGTCTGACAATTATTTTGTTTCTGTTTTTTTGTAATAATGCCACCGAACAAGGAGAACACTCTCGTTTTAAACATATTTTATCGGTTTAATTGTGTTTAAGGCTTTATACAGTAGTTCCAAACTTTCTGAACGTTTTCCGAATGCTTAAAACATCTGAAAAACGAGTATATTTTTTTGGATACTTTTATTGCTTGTTCCATTTGATTTATGCTCGTTGTGTACTTGAGAGCTACTGATACTAGGTTCTGGGCCCATTATTTTCACATCTGGTGTCCGGATACTAGGGATATTTACGAAAAGCCTACAATACAGTTCTTCAGCAATTCGTCTCAAGTCTCAACTCGAAAGTCTCGGGACTCGAGATAACTAAAATCACGAAAAGTCCCGGGACTTCGAAATACGAGACGTCCCGGGACCCAAACTCTAGTGACAGTACATGTTAAAGGGAGCCTATAAAGCGTAACAAAGCATAACAGAGGGTTGAAAAAGTAGACATTTTGTGTGACGTAATATGTGGACGGCCCCTATCTAATTTGATGCCATACAAATTGTAGTTAACATCTTCACGGCGAGTAGTGAGAAAAACTCGCACTCAGCACACTGGTCGAGCGGCAACTTGTTCGATAGTATATCAAATTATCATAACAAAACGAGTTGCCATCAAATCATCAGTCAATGAACCTGCGTTAATTCACGATAAGCGGCTTATTTAAACTATTACGCACTGGACAAGAGTTTAACTTTTCCGCAAACCACTACTATCGCCCACTTTAGTGAACAAATTTTGATGAAATTTGGTATAGAGGTAGATTAGACGTTGCGGAAAGACGTAAGACTACTTTTTATCGCGGCAAAATATACGGTTCCCGCGTGATATATGGATCTCTGCCCGAAAATGTTACAAATAAACAAACATAAACGTTTATAATAATTGCGCACTGGTCAAGAGTTTATCTCTTCCGAAAATTGCTAGCCGCCCACTTTGGTATACCCGTCTTACTCATTTTTAACCGACTTCCAAAAAAGGAGGAGGTTATGCATTCGGTTGTATATTAATTTTTTAGTTTTTTATTGTTTTAACCGATTTCCAAGAAAAGGAGGCGGTTATACGTTCATATATATATATATATATATATATATATATATATATATATATATATATATATATATATATATATATATATATATATATATATATATATATATATATGTTCAACGATAGGTCCGACGTCTGTTGACCGATTTTATAGATTCTTTTTTTTATGTAAATAGTATAATCCGAAGTTAGTCCCGTTGTCACCAAAGTGGTGACCTGATGATGAGATCCATGAGGAATCTAGGGACCTGCTCGAAATTTATATGGACACATATAGTGTATTCGACTTTTTCTGAAGTAACCTAAATATATGCAACCAAAAAGTAAGATTTTGCACCAAGGTATACCTTAGGTAGGTAGGTATACCCAGGGTATACACTGGATCCAAAAGTACTGAACAGAATTTATGACTCCTTATAGATAGATGTTTGGGGATATCAGCGTTGTTTAAAGAACTGCATGCATAATGCATATGCCATTATGTAACTTACAGTAATCATCATCATTATCTGGTATTAGCGTATCATGGACCACCATCTTCACACGATACACCAACTTATATACAATACCTAATCGAAGCTTGGCGCGTATACAATTATACATTCGAACGCTAATTTTGTACTTTCTTAAAATGTGTTAGTAATAATTTTTATTTTATTCTGTTTTTAGTATTTTTTGTTAAAACGGAAATAGAAATAAACCAACATTTTAGAGTTCATTGAAGTATTTGAAACTTCATAGCCACTATGGTTGATAAAATCTGTTATAGAAATGATTTCTGACATAACAATTATTACTGGAAAAATGTATGGCACAATAATTCGGTTTTGTCGATAGCGTGACTAGTTGCAGCAAAATACAATAAATAAATAATAGTAGATTGTTAGCCTAGGGTTGAAAAGAATCTATTCCCGAGGTAGTTAGACGCACGACCGAAGCTCGCGGCAAACCGAGTGCGATTTTCCGTGTATGTACTCGAATCCGTTCAGGCCGAACCTTAGAATAAAACGCCTAGAAACCGGGTACGGGCATAAAAAGCGATGCAAATCATACTGAGCCATATCGGCTCAATTTGGTCGAACGACCCGTCTGATGTCAAACGCTAGTGCATACATCTCCGACTATTAAAAACATTATGACGGTTTGTGTCGTTGTCACAATACATCGGAAAATAATTAAAAAAGCTTCGGACATAACATTTAATATGTAAGTACTACAACTTGACTTGTATTAAGCCAAAAATTTAAAACATTTTAAAATAAAATCACATTTTGTCGCCATCTGGCTACTGTCGTCCTATTGTGAATTGTGAAAATATTTTAGTAATAAGAAATTTATTTCAGAATTTGCAACTATTAGTTAGCCATGTTTTTTTTAATATTTTTAAAGTATTTTAGTTTTAAAGTATTAATTTAAAGTATTTTCAGTATTAAGATACATCTTAATACTAGTTGATGAGATGAGTTGATTGAGATGGTTTAAAATGAAATTTAAGTTATATTTTTACATCTCACGATATTAAGAAAAACAAATACAATAATTCCGATTTTAAGAGCAAATGTTTCCGTGGAAATTGTCCCTTAAAACTGTACACACTCCACAACATTAAAGTTTTGTGTGCGTGTCGGTTTGTAATGCTTACGCCTACATCTATCTGTTGCTTGCTTCACTTTGTACGATGCGTTTGTTTGAAGACTATCTAGGCGTTATTAAGGGCCGTACTGACGTCAGTTCGGTCGGATGCAATTTTGTCCGTGTATGTGTTCGAATCCGTTCAGGCCGAACTGACGTCAGTTCTAACTGAAACGATCGGCCTCTCGTCTGTGGTACCCTTAACTCGACCAGTGGGCCTAGCAGGAACATTTGACAGCGGCATCGTTATCGAATGAGAATTGTTTGAAAATCTGTCAAAATCATGACAGCGCCCATACAAATTTCAATCGATAACGTTACGTTTACGCCGCTGTCAAATGTCAGGAACATTTGACAGCGGCGTAAACGTAACGTTAGGCCGACAGATGAGTATAGTATTCAGTGTTGCCGGTCTTTTATAACCCTTGCCGTTGATATATCCTATCCTTACTTATTACTTATTTAATTTTCTATATACCCCAGTGATTTTAGGTTTTATCTACGGAAAAATTCCTAGTGAGCTGAATATTTGTATACACCTTTCATACGGCGTTGTAATGAAGATGAAAAAATCGACATTGATATCGTGCCGGCTAAAAAAGTTATAAAGGTCAAAAGGTCACGAAAATCACTCATTTTTGACATTGTTTGTCGTGAAATTATCTACAAAAAATGCCTGTTGCATTTTTCTGTAAAATTAACCGTTAACCGTTTTCGGAGTAGAGCGCTGAGAAAGCGACTAGTATGCACACACATACTGTATTTTATTGTGTATATCGTACACCAAGGCGTAAACTCTATTGCTTTTTTATTCATGTTTGCAAGCGTCTGTGTAAAAACTTATATCTGATACTTGTTCGTTTTGTGAAATATATACTTATACTAGCCGTTTCCCGCGGCTCCGCCCGCGTAAATATACTATCGAGTACCCCGCGGGAGTACTGTATTTCCGAGGATTTTACGACCACTTTTGGTTACTTGTGGTTTTAGTCACTTGATTTTACGACAAACAATTTTTATAATGACCACTATTGGTATCCGAGCAACAGGTCGCGAGATATTTTGCGAAAAACTGATTTTCGTGACCATTTGACATTTATAACTTTTTTACCGGCACGATATCACGGTTTTTTTTTAATTGAATAGTCCTCGATACCTACTACTGGACCATTTTTGATCAAATTTGGCACAGATATAAATAAGACAACGAGGAAAAAGGCTACTTCATATCGCGGCAAAATGTATATATATATATATATAACGGTCATCAAGGAAATCTCGCGGGAAACCGTGATATATTTCCTTTGATGCGCACGAAGTCGCGGGCAACATCGATTAATATATAATAATATTATAAACGATAATCAATAACGCTAATCGCAATGGCTGAACCCTGGCGAACCAGCCAAAGCCTGCCCCAAAACTGAGTCAAAAAAAGTTACTTGTGAGCGTTTGGTGGACTAGTGCCGATGTTGTTCACTACAGCTTTCTTAAATCTGGCCAGACGATTACGGCAGATGTCTATTGCCAGCAACTGAAAATCATGATAGAAAAGCTAGCTGCTAAACAACCGAGGTTGGTCATTCGCTCTAGGCCCCTGCTGCTTCAGGACAACGCTAGACAACACACTGCACAACAGACGGCTCCCAAATTAGAGGAGCTTCAATTGGAATGACTAAGATATCCACCGTACTCCCCGGACCTTACTCCGACAGATTACCATTGTTTTCGAAATTTGGATAACTTCTTACAGGGGAAAAAATTCAACTCCGATGGGGCAGTCCAAAGCGCCTTCAAAGATTTTATTGATTCCTGTCCGAATTGAACTTTTAGTAAAGGAATCAATGAACTACCTATGAGATGACAAAAGTGCAGAGATAGCAATGGTATATACTTTCATTAAATAAATATATTATATTTAAAAAATTCGACTTTATGTTCCTCCTTTACAAAACGCCAATTTCATATGTAATGACCTAATATTAACAATTTATCTCCGCTCTCACATCGTTACAGTTATATCATGTTCCCGCACAAGGTCATATCAATATTAAATATCTCAAGACACTCTTCATTTATGTAGGCGATATCTGTTATAACTGATGTCGTGTGCAATATTGCCGCCTGAGTTCTTCGTGTACATACAAACAGAAAAATGGATACATGTTATGTTTCCAAAGAAACAGTAACTGCACATTGGGTTTTCTGAAGTTAATATTTTGCATCGTTGTAATTTGAGACCAAACAAAAAAATATCTAAATGAAAATGCGACTACAGGAAAACATAACTGCATAACATGCATCACAACTATATGGAAGGCCCACTTTTGAGGGTTTCGCTTGTATCGTTTGCAAACTTCGCTCATTTTTTAGAGTCCCGTACCTAAAGGGTAAAAACGCGACCCCATTACTAAGACTCTGCTGTCCGTCCGTTTGTCCGTCTGTTTGTCGGCTTTATTTCATGAACCGTGATAGCTAGACAGTTGAAATTTTCACAGATGATGTATTTATGTTGCCTCTATAACTACTAAAAACTTAGCACCCATACAACAAACTTTTTTTTTGCTGTTTTATACGGCACCCATCGTGCGCGAGTCCGACTCGCACTAGGCCCGTTTTTATATGACCATAACATACCCAGAACAAGAAAGAAAACAAAATTAATTAAACACTAATTTCTAAATATGAATGTTTAGCAAATTGATGGTCTTCATATTTTTTTTCTTATTATAATGACGACGTGTATTATACCTATAATACGCCTATCGTCGGAATATAGTACCTGAATATAGTACAGTAACCAATTAAGATCAATCACTTAGTAGCAAATCTGAATTTTACTAAGTACATCTACTAAGTATTTGTATTAACTTACTGAGCATTTTATTTTTTAAATTATTAAAATCCGTTAAGATATGGTGGATTAATTGAATTTTTTCTGAACGGCTAGATTGAAACGCGCACTTCCGCTGAATTGTTTACGATTACGTCATCTGTCGGGATCCGTGCGACAACGGCTTGATTGTACTCATATACTTCATAGGTATTGCATAAGTATTAATTATCCGCTTCTTGACGCTTGTGCCTCGCGTGCATTGTTTTTGTTTACGATAAATATTTTAATTGTTTTTAGAGGGGAGGTGACGACGTCAGATGACGTCACAGCTTCAATCTCGGGCGCGTTTTTGGAACTAATGCACTAAAATTGTATCTTCGTCATTTTTGGACCGATTTAAATAATTGATTTACAGTATTTACTGTTTTTTTGTCGATATAAGTCTGCATACCCCACAAAAAACATGACTGATCCTCATTTCAGAAGTATATCGAATTACTAAGCATTCAATAATATTCGACCTCCTATACAATGTTGTTCAAAATTAATTAAGGATATTTCGAGCATATGATATACTACTTATGTCCAGACGTTTAGAGTAAAAAAATATTAAAAAATTCGAAAATAACAAACTAAATAAAATTACATTAGGTACAGCTCTTTACTGCGCTGTTAAGGTTATTGACGATTGATGTTATTTTGGTAAAGTCTTTGCGTCCCCTTTAAATCAGCTGTTTCTCTGAGGTAAATATGAGTAATAACCTCAACGAATGAATGAAATATTCTTTATTGTGCACACAACATAAAAAATATAAAAGAAAAGAGATAAAAAATAACAATATACACAGGTAACACACGCCTCAGCGCCTTAAAGAGCGCAATGTAATTATTTAACGTCTGCTCGTTAATTAATATAACCCATAAAAGTAACCAAGGATAAACTTACCTAGAAAAGGTATACACGGCAGTGGTATGGATCTCATGTACTCTCTAAGGGCGGTCCAGTTATCCTTCTCGCCAAACAGCTCAGCAAGCTTGTCGAACTGTTGCTTGTCTTTCTTGGCCAGGTAGGCCCATGTCTTCGTCAACCTGTAAAATCATTGATGATAATATGTACGAACTTGAACCATCAACTTACAGTATCCGCTGCTCCTGCTCATTTGTAAAGAGATATTCTGTACGTTTCGGCTTTGTAAGGCTGGGACTATATTATAATCCGGAATCCAACGTGCCCGGGAAAATTCAGAGCACTGAAAATAAATAGAACTCTGCGCTAATAGTACGTTTACAACTACAACAATAGAGTTAAAAATCGAAAACATAAGTGTCGAGTTGTCAGATTTGACTTTGACATTTGACTCGACACTCATTTTTTCAGCTCTATTGCATTGGCGTAGAGTTCTATTTTTAGTGATCCTTTTTTTTACCGGCCTTACGGATTCCGGACAATATAGTCCCAGCTTAAAGCATACTCTTGGCAATGTAGGAATAATCTAACCAATAGCATGTCAGGACATGTCTAAGTGGAGTTCCGTAGCTATCAACGAGCAATATGTTTTTTAAATTACTAAAAAAAATTGTCTGAAAATACTCGAGTTTATAGCATGAGCTAGCAGCATTAAAACTTACAAAATTCAATCTCTCATATTTAAGAAACGGCAGGTGAACATAAAATCACTTTGGATGCCAATCACTCCAAAATAGTAACACTTTGTAAAATAATCATTTAATAAATCTTGACTTTATTTTAAAAGACCTATTCGACGATACCCCACCCAATACGAGAAAAAATATTTTTCATCCACTTCACATATATACAAAAATATTTTTCATCCACTTCACATGTATACAAAAATATTTTTATTTTATGATGCTAAAACCGAGATCTATACACAGATTATAACTACCAAAATTTATTCTTTTATATTCATAATTACAGAAGCTAGAAGAGCGGACAGACAGATGGACGGACAGAGCGAAACTATAAGGGTTCCTTGAGTACTACGGAACCCTAAAAAAGTGAACTTTTAAGAAAACTATCTGCAAAGCCTACATTAGCCGAATTTCTTATTTCAAAGGTGCATTCTTTTTGGCCGGGTACTGTACATAATTATGTAGGACTTAGATATGGTCCATATTTAGGTTACAAAGTTTTGTTCATCGGAAGTCTATTAAACTATAAAAACAAATAATAATTATCATCACATCGTCCACCAGCAGTTCTCTTCATTTTTGACAGAAAATAAACTAATAAGTACACTACAATCTGGTTTTCGTACTGGTCATAGCACTGTTTCTGCACTTGTAAATGTCACTGATGACATTCGGTGGGCTATGGAAAATAAATCTCTTAGTGTCCTCGTTCTTTTAGATTTCAGCAATGCCTTCAATTCCATTAACTTCGATATCCTAGTCGGTATGCTTCAGTCTCTCAATATGTCTTCTGTCCTGTCCTGGTTTAACTCCTACCTTCGGGGTCGCTCGCAGCGAGTGTAAGGCAATGATAATTTCTCAGATTGGTGTTATCTTGATGCGGGTGTTCCCCAAGGCGGGGTGCTTTCTCCTCTTCTCTTCTCAATCTTCATTAACTTTATTACTAAGGTAATAGTGGCTAAATATCATCTTTATGCTGATGATCTTCAGATATACCGTCATTTCACTATTCCTCATGCAGCATCCGCTATAGCTCTTATTAATGATGATCTTAGTCGAATAAGTTAATGGGCACAATCCTTTGGTCTACTTGTAAACCCTGCTAAAACAAAAGGCAATATTAATAGGTAGCAAACGGATGTTAGCACTACTTAATAAATCAACTGTTCCTCCCATTAGTCTAAACGGTTCATTGATTCCCTTCTCCGACTCTGCCAAAAACCTGGGAGTTATCTTTGACTCTCACCTGTCTTGGAATGCCAATACCAACAATGTTAGCCGTAAAGTTTACCACGCCCTCCATTCGCTCAAGTTACTCCAAAACTTCCTTCCAGCTCCTACTAAAATTCTTTTGGCACAAACCCTTATTCAACCTATAATCGATTATGCTGACGTCTGTTACCTGGATGCAAATGAAGAGATCCTAAACAAGTTAGAACGTTTGCAGAATCTCTCCATACGTTTTATTTTTGGATTAAAGAAACGAGACCACGTATCCCAATACAGAAAGCAGCTCCAGTGGCTTCCTATTCGCCTTCGCAGAAATTATCGCATATTATGTTTTCTTTTCAATACTTTATTTAGTCCCTCATCTCCTTCTTACTTAAACGAGCGCTTCTCCTTTCCTAATTTTCACAACTTATCTTGTAGACCCTTTAGACGCACCCTTCTAGATATCCCTCCCCATCGTACTGACTTTTTTGCCTACTCCTTCACGGTCCACGCTACTAAGCTCTGGAACTCCTTACCAACTCAGATACGTGAGTGTAAGACACTTGGGCTATTTAAGAAAAGGCTGCGTGAGCACTTTCTCAGCTTAGCCTTTAATTATAGTGTTATATAGTATGATTGATTATTATTTATAAGTATGTAATTTTTATCCAATATTTTATTGCAATTGTAATGATTATGATATATATTAGTTTATTATAATATATCTATGTAAGTATTCGTATATATATGCATTCATTTATTATTATTGTTATATGTAAATTGTAGTAGTACGCACCATTTATTGTTACTTTTATAACTAAACTTTCCTGTATCAGGTCTGCTGGAAGAAATTCCAATTTGGAATAAGTAGCGCCTTTGTATAAAACTGTTTTCTGTTTTCAAGTTGTCAATGTCAAAGGTTTACTATGTGTACATAAATTATGAAATAAATAAATATTTTTTTACAAAAAACATTGCCAACCAAAAATTTATCTTCAAAGCAAATTGGTATTGTTTTTCATTATCCCAACATGAAAAAGCCGTAGAAATTTCTTTTGTTAAATGCTATCGAAATAAGAAAGAAAGTTCTTATTACGAGAGCATTTAAATAGGCCTCTTAACATTGTTTTTATTTATGTCCTACGCGCTTTATAACTGTTCCATTACACAAAATAAATATTTCATTATTTTAAAACTTAAAAACATCGAAAAAATACATATTTTAAAAATACACTTTTTTAAAGCCGTCTAAAGCACTATTCGCCATGTTGGTTGATAGATTATCTGTGCTGTGACGTCATACTAATACTATTTGTAATCTGAGTGCTAAGTGTGAGTTTTTCTTTTCGTATTCGTACGTGAGCGCGTTTGGCGTTTACTAGGAATTAGTATGTGATTTGTACAGCGCCACCTAGTTGTAAACGCGACAACTAGGTCAAATCACATACAAATTCCTAGTAAACGCCAAACGCGCTCACGATCGTATGCGAAAAGAAAAACTCACACTTACCACTCAGTGCTATAGTCCGCTCCGACAAAATGGAGGTGTGAAGTTCCGTTTGACGTTTTGACATAAATAACTATAAAATGTCATGAACTATTTATTTTGAGAAACACGTTACGTTTCACTACTACGTGTGTGTTTAGTGTGTTTGTGACGGTCACACCCTTGCCGAAAGTTACTTCGAGGTGTTTTCATCAGTAGAAATTAAAAAACCTAAATACATATTTTTAAATCAACTTTATTTATCAATCTTAAGTTTTTAATTTATGATATCGCTAGAATACGTTTTCCTAAGCCAAGTACTAAAGGAAATACTCCTTCAATGTATGAAATTAAATATGAATCAAGTAGCCTATTAAAAGGAATTTAATAAAATATGTACACATTTCTAAGGAAAGCTTGCTTTGTGATTGTATTGCATTGTGATGTAGGTTTCATGATCTCTATTCTAAACAAAGATGTGTTTTATTACGGCGAAGACTTCAACCTAACAATTACATAGCTCTGTCCGTTTACGAGCTAGATTATACATCAAAACGTCCTTAACATACATACACTAATAACATACTATTAATAATTATATGGGTTCCACTCATTGACTATATTACTTTCGTAAGGACAGGACCAGTCAACACATTAAATGTCTGCAACGAGAGTGCCACCTTGGGGCCAACGCGACTTATCATCTATGGTCCGCGAGGCTCCGCCACACCGCGCACCGTTGACAAGATAATGAAATATCACTTTTATGAAAAAGTTCAATGAAAACTAAAGGTTCTACTATATTATATTCATCGACTTACCTGTATATACTTGCGCTATGCAAAGCTGATATGACGGCGAATAGAGAGTGCAAATTGTTCAAATCGTACAACTTTTTCGCCACCTTTATAAAATGGGCCAACGTTTCGGCCCTCGCCTTTGGTGATTGTCCATTTAGTATCTCTTGCACAGTCCAAAAGCTCACCTAAAAACATTTTGTTTTTATTCAACACTATTAATAATAATATTTAGTGTAAATGAGACTTTATAGGTCAGGCAAGTCACTTGTTACCCCTTGCCGGTGTCAATAGGCAGCGAAGATCAGTTATCAGCCATCAGGCGATCCGACCGCTCTTCCTTAGTAATATTATAAACGCGATATATGGACGTTTGTTACTCTTTCACGTTGTTTTTATGTATGGATGTTTGTTAGTCTTGCACGCAATAACTATACTGAACGTATTCTGATGAAATTTAGTACGGTAGTAGTTTAAGCTCTGGAACAACACATAGGCGCTACTTTTTATCGCAGCAAAATGTCCGTTTCCTGCGGGATTTCTTTTTGCGTATACGAATTCGCGGGCAACATTTATATTCCATAAAGAACCACTACATACTCTGTTAAACCGTTTCGTAAACGCAACCACGTTCGGCGCGTCCGTCAATTTATTCCGCTTATTCCAACCACACGTTGTCAATTCTTCCGGTCTGATTGCTCTGAAGCATGGCAGATCTAGTAGGGATAGCTGGTTGGCTATGTCCTCTGGCGAGATTCTAAGGGCGGAACACACTACGTCGTCCCATGTTTGGTTGAGAGAGGCTGCGGCCGGCAAGCTGTTGGTTTTGTAGTGATATGCATCCTGTCTGTTTGCAGGCACGTCGCCGAGTCTGGAATAAAAGGGGATATTGTATGTTGCCATACATTTAACCAGCAGCTCGTTATGGTGTGTTTATACGGGCAAGTTTTTGAGCAATATTTGCTCGACAATACGGAATTTATAACTTAAGTCTTATACAGTAGACTTTAAAGAATTATTAGACGAATACAACCTAAGAAAAACATAAGGAGGAGCTCAATTTGAAAAGTTGGAAAACAAGAGCGTACCTTTAAACTTTTTTAAAGGTTTTCATAACACTTTTGTGACGTCACTGGAGCAAAATAATCAGTACGATGTTTACATCAACACTCAATACCTATTACGTACGTCAGTTTCGCCACGTTTTGCTATATGCTTATGAATTACGATGCACTTTGGCGCGCATTTAAATGCGCATGTTTATAAAGGGAGAACCGATTGGAATCACACATAAACATAATAATTTACCTACTCCTTAAACACAGATGTTTACTCATATCGAGATTGTAGCTAAAAAACTAACAGGATATTATGTACAGTCGTCAAATAACCTGGTGTACCACTTTTGGATCGAAAACACGGTATACATGGCGACCGTACATACTTACTGTAATGATACAAGGAAAAAAATAATTTTATATTTGATTAAACATTGTAATAATTTATATACCTACTACCTAGGTATTTCTATGGCATCCTATTCTCACATTAGCGAATTGGAATTTATCCAAAAGAAAATTGGCACCTACCTATCATATTAGTAAATCAACAAAATTTCTAAATTAAATTAATTTTATTACTTGACCATGTAACACAAACTATCACTGTGTTTAAACTAGCCTGTGTGTGATACTACCTAAGTTTAAAAATAAATCTTAGTTATCTTAAGCCCTTTAAGCATGCACTTGAATGCATTAAAATCAGCCCGACAGCATACAAAAACTGATACATGTCACAGATACAAGTATAAAGATCATAGAAATAAACTATGTGAATAACAGTGAGAATATTCTTTACAGACGCATTAAGAATATAACACAGACAATGTTGTACTTTATAGTGACTCCACAATGATCATTTTCGCATGGAGCAGATGTTCAGTGAGATTAAGATAATGATTAATGTCAGAGGAAACAACACTCATAAAAAGCACAGTTAAAACAGGCACACAATTTATTGTTAGTTTTTATTAATAGGAATATCATGTTTTTCTACAAAAATCAATTATAATTTCATAATAATTTGCTCAAATTATTATTTTGTATATTTGTCATTAAACCAAATTAGTATTAAAAAAAAAGACGAATACAAAAAATATAACATGTATTCATACAACATTTAGGTGGTATGTAATTTAATATTAGGTTAGACAACTATTTAATGTGCTACTGTTAAAATTATGTGTTGTCGAAACAAGTGTTACAATTAATTTAATAAATTTAATCAAAAAATTTATAATCATATATTTTATGAGTATTTATTTAAATGATTTAAAACAACAGTATTTACACCACCTCCTGCAGACATGTGACATATTCAGATGCAATAAGTTATGTTTTTATCTTTGGTCGCCTTGGATAATATTTTTTATAATAAAATTCCTAATGCCCTTTAATAAGGTTTGGCAAAGCCAACTGGAAATAATACAAAATTAAATATATAAAGACTAAAATTTACAAACAACAAGCACAATTCTTGGAACATTTTTATCTCGAAAGGAAGGTTACTTGATATGAAGACCAACAACCTACCTACATGTACGTTAGAGATATTAACAATGTAACTACCCAGCTATTTTTATGTTAAACGTGATTATGTACTCTACGTCAAAGAGTTATAGTTCAAATTTTAAAAACAATACCAGTAAAAAGCAGTAAGTGGTACATAACATATAAATTATTTTTTTAAATCTTGAGTACATCAATACAGATGCCTTGTCAGGATTTATTAGCATTAATTTATAGTATTTTTAACAGTTAATTCTGTTTTATCTTTTTAGATTATTTTATTTATTTAGAAGAGAGTATTAACATTGCTAAAGCTGCTTGACAGCAAAATTTCTAGATAATTGTGTAGAATATGTATTCTTCATTTCTGTTAATATACGAATAAGTACTTACGCATAGTTGTAGTAGCATGCACAGTCATCCTTAGTAAAACTCTTTTTATTGTTAGTTACAGCAACAGGGGACTTCTTGTTTATTGGTTTACATTTTCCCTTGTCCTCGAGCGGCCAATTTTCCTCATCTTCATGCTAAAAATATAATCAATATAAAATAATAAGAAACAGACTTAGATGTAAAAACAAGCTAAAATTATTGTTTTAAATATATTATTATAAATATATTAAATATATATATTGTACTAAAATATAAGCCAATGAAATCACAGAGATTGAAGAAACAGATCATTTAAAAGAAGAAAAAAAGTATTTGAAAGCAAGGGCTAATAATTATAATACGAGCAGAAAAACAATAAATCTAACCGGCAATGAATTTTTACAAGAAGCTATAATGTCAGGATGAGTTATTATCTTACGCTAGCAAAATATAAGTTAGAGCAGTTGTTCTTCAGGACAATAACAGAAAATTAAACGATAAAAGAAGCAGAACTTATGAAAAATGGAAATGGGCCGGTCATATTCAAAAAACAACAGATGGAAGATGGTCGGAGGGAAGCTGTCACTAACTGGAGCCCTATTTACAAAACTAGAAGGAGAGGCAGACCAGCCAAAAGATGGAGCGATGGCATTGCAGAAGTAGCTGGAGCACTTTGGACGAGACTATCTAGAGATATAAAGAGCTGGCAACATCTGGAGGAGGCTTTTACCGCCAGAGGCGGCCCTTATAGAGTGAAATAATGTTATAAATAATTAGATTTAACAGTACTAATGTAAATTAAGTAAAATAATAATAATAATAATACTAACACTGCTCAACTTACTTACAACACTGCTTAACACTGGTTAAGGGATAATAAAGCTTTTTTAATTTTAATTAATTATTATCTATTGTATTAGTCGACGGAAATGAGTACCGATGTCATCGTAATAATAAGTTGCTATTTCTTGTGAAGATAATGGTGATGATGATGTTAATTACTGTAAGTGGTATGATGGCATATGCTTGTAGTTCTTTAAATAACTGCGAAATCCCCAAACATGTATCTATAGTCAGGAGTTCTGTTCAGTACTTTTAGATCCAGGGTATACCTTGGTGCAAAATCTTACTTTTTGGTAGCAAATCCTTAGACTATATTAGAAAAAGTCGAAATCACTATATATGTTTCTATATAAATTTTGAGGAGTTGCCTTGATTCCTCATAGATACCATCATCAGGTCACCACTTTGGTGAAAACGGGACCATCTTGGGATTATACCCTTTACATCAAAAAAAAATTTTTTTTAAATCGGTCCACAGACGGCGGAATTATCATACAAAAAATATATACATACAGCCAAATACATAAGTCGAGAGCTATACAATAATAGATAGTATTATATGATTACATTGTATAAAACAACAATGAACATATAGATATTTTAGCTAAACAGGATGCTGTAGACGGAATTCAGTATGACTATTTGACCTATTTATCTGATACTATACACATTTTCTTATAAGCTTAACTTATTAAAAACACTTTTATGCTAAATTACTTACGTCATATACTGCATAATAATGTGACGGGACACTTTCTTAAAGGCTTAACTTATTTTAAGTATTGTAAGGCAAAATTACTTATACACTATTTGATGCATAAAAATGTTCGTGCAAATTTTCTTCTACATCTTATTTACTATAAATGTTGTGAGTCAAAATTACTTTTAGTATGTTTTATTTTGAGTTTCAAATATATAACTAATACTACCCAAACTACAAAATACTAAATTTACTTATAATTTGAAGTTTAGACGCAAGAAGGCAACTTTAACGGCGGGCACGAAAAATACACCAAAAAAGAGTCGCTTCAGATTTGTGCCCAAATAAAATGCCCTTTTTTCGGTTTTCTGAAGGGCCAAAAAAGTTCTTGTATCGCAATGGCATATGTGGCAAAGTATCTACACATGTAAAGTATCTAAAAAAACTATCGACACAGAATGAAATGCTGATTCCGTATATACATATATAACTCAAACTCAAAAGGAATGTTCGATATCAAAGTGTATTTGTTATAGAAAAAGATAAAGAAATATTATTTTACTAATATTACATACTTATTTGTTAAGTTTACAGTAATTTAAATGTCACATTTAAATTATGTTAGTTATAAAAGTTATCACATTTAATAATTTGAAAGGTCTTGTGACCCATGTAATGGAATGTTTACCTTCATGCAAAAATTTTTGGAGTCTCTGGCATGTCAGTTAATGTATCCACAAACCAGACAATAAAACAACAAAACAAGAATGTACTGAGCTGCAGTTCTAATCAATTTTAGCAACTCAGTACTTAGTGATGTTATCATTAATTAAAAAGAGTGAGCATAACTCTATGTAGAGTGTAATAATGTTTAAACAACAAGGCAAACCAACCAAAATCAATCAATTTTTAGTTACAGAACACTGTACAAAAGCCAAAGTAACCACATACATTTATCAAATGAGATTTTTAAAGTGAGACTGTTGGTTTAATTAATTAATGATTTAATACACAGCACATACCTCTACAATGCTAAGAACAGCTACGCTGTCGCTCAGAATATCTCGCGGCATTTTACCTTATGTAATTATGGCACATACTTTACAACTCGAAATATTCACAAACTCCTTCCCTCACCGTGAAATAATTTCAAAGGAAATACCAAAACACTGCAAAATAAAACAAATGTTGCACTCAATTACTTGATATTGTGAATGTATGTAGATCAATAGCACAGATACAACAATATTACTGCAACTTGTGATCGCAGTACGATATACATATAAGTTTTTGTGATGAATAATTTATTCATACACTTGTTAAATAATATATAATTACTACATATCACATTAATTATTATTTATTACACTGAAGCCGACTTTTCAGACTTTGACAATAAAATAAACACTTACATCGTAAACAAAACAATGTATTCCTTAGTATTTGTCAAGATATTAAATTAATTTACACTTTAAATTTCTATTTAATCTTCACTTACAAATTGGTTTACGACATTATATATATAATAATAAAGGAGCGGAAAATAGGTAGTGCTCCTAGCACTTTTGGGTTATAGTCAAGTTATCGTCAAAAAAATATGGCAAAGAAAAAGTCAGAGCAATTTACAATATAGTACCCGGTACAGAGTATATACCAGTAAATGGAAGGCTAGATCTTATAGCCGTGCGTCGTGCCTTAGCCAAAAAAACAGGCTAAAATAAGTTAATATGCATCACTATCCTTATTTTAAATCGAACGTATCGTAATTCTTAATAATTAATCAAGATACATATTTTATGTACACAAAAGAAAACCATTTGTTATTGCAAAAAGTCTGGAAGTTTTGGTTAAATTATCATAGCGACTATTACTCAAACGATTTCATAACAAGATTTTATCGACTGTCGCTAAAATATTGTTAGGAAATCGTTTGAGTAGGTATCAAATGTCCAGCAATCCAGCTTATCAAGTTCATCAAAATGTTTTGAGTACCTCCTCAATTCTAACATTAAAACGGGAAAATCGAATAAATATAATTCGGTATGAACCTATAAAAAAAATGGGCCAAATTCAAAATAGTAAAAAACACAGTAAAAAAATGCTTGTAGGTTTTTGTTTCAAAATGAGCTTCCGCATTACTTGAAATCGCTTCATTACTATTTAAAGACAGTTTTTATAGCATCATAGTTTAGAAACTAACAGTAGTTTAAAATGTATATTAAATCGAAACAATACTTTTGACGTAATCATTATTTTCTAAAAATCTTTGGAAAAAAATAATATTTATTAGAGTATTGTACTTGTGCAACTTGTAAACTGTTATGGCGTTTGTGTTCTTCAACACAACGCATATTCGTGTTTTTTCCAAATAATTTTTAAAAAATTTAGTACAATATCCAGAGAAAAGTATAAAAGTAGCTAATAATAATATTAAAAGATTAAGAACAAACAAGAAGTGAGTTGTGGGGACGCTTGGACTTTTAGGTTATGTTTCCATCTTTATGGTCAATTGAAATAGGATTCTGTTAAACGGACAATCGTTATTGTTTTTCTCTAAGATAGCATATTTTAAAGTGATGCCTGAATGAATTTCTCACGGTTTTTGGATATTCAGTCATGGTGGGAAGTGCCCAGCATCGCTTACTTTTGTTCCCTGTTCAGGACTGCATTCAATCTCTTAGATTTTGACATTGAAGTGAGTAAATTGGGATCGTCAATTTTACAAAATTACGAGTCGCCGCCGTGAGTATATTTGTTAATTTGTTACGTTGTTATATTGTAGGAATTAGAGGAAGCACTTTTAACAGATGGCACAGAGGAATCAGGCAGTTCCCTCTTGACGGAGTTAATTGTTCGACTCTTGAACGGCTGCCTAGGCAACAATGATATCTCAGCATTTAACTATCAGGTAAGTACGATGGGTATGGGGTTGTTTAGTAGCATAAATGCTGATGTAAGATATTGGACATTGTACATGAGCTGTGTGTTGTTGTCACATTGCAGATGTATCTGAGGCGGCTATTTCGACGAAAATGTCAAGAAACAGGCCGATACAACCCCTTCAATACTGACATAGACTTTCAATTCCTACCACTCCGAACGAAAGTAGAAATTTTGTATGCATTATGTGATTTTCGACTTGATGCTGACGATGTTTTTGATTTGTTCAAAAATCTTGAAGCCGAAAGCTTGAGAGTAGAACCTTTAGGGTATGTTTATTGTAAATTCTGATTTGTATTAGATACAATTTCATAACATATTAGTAATTTAAACATCATAATATTGATATTATATTTTATAAATAAACATTCATTTTAGATGGGATGACAACGACTCAGCATATTGGTATTTTTATGGCACCAGATTATATAGAGAGGATATAATTAAAAAGCCCAAAGCAAAAAACAAAAAGAGGAAAAAGGAGAGCAGAAAACGGGGCTGGTTCTACGGTGACGACTGGTTGGATGATGATGAGACTGAGCGAGTGTGGCAAGTGGTGTGCTTTACTGAAGAGGATTGGACACACCTGACAGAGAAATTCCATAAAGCGTCAAGTAAAGTTGAAAAGGAATTGTACAGGTCATTATCGCAGAACTTCCTACCAGAAATACCAAGGTTGTTTCAAGAAAAAGAAAGATTACAAAGAAAAAGGTAACTTTTACATTTTGTTGTTTTTTTTTTTCACAACTAGAAAATTTTATCCTGCTATTGACTTAAAATGTACAACAACATTCATAATTAACTTATGAAATACAAGTTTTAAATAAAAAAATGTATTTGATAAACATAAATAGTGGTATTAAGTATATATTTACTATATATTACTTGTGCTTTTATGTTTCATTGATTATTTATGCTTTTATGTGCACTCTTTATTGCTATTTGTGAAAACTTAATAATGGCCTGTAGTTAGTAACTAGTTAATATGAATTTTAAAAGTGGCTGTAAGTTTTCCGAACAAATAAAATAAAATAAATAAAAATTATATTAATATTAATATATTTTGTTAGTTATTTAATAATAATGTCTTTGCATTTGCGACTTTCTATATTATTACTGTGTAGTATGCTTGCAACAATGCTAAATGCAAATTGTAATATGAAACATGATTGATTAAGAATACATGCTTACTTTACGAAAAAAATATGTTGGTCTCTTTTTAACGTATTGAATATTGAAGCTAATGAAAGGGATGACAAATCTATTATACATACATTTATAATGATAACAAAAGTGATAGCCGGTTGAAAACACTTCATGGCTGGATGTGTGTTGTGAAGTGCAATTTTGTTATGAATTTTTGGTAAGTAGCTAATTTTAACTAAATTATAATTTTATAATTGTAATATAAGTGTTTGTCTTAGTTTTGCTATTACGAACTTGTTTTTTATAATTTAGTTGTGTCCATATACCAACTCAAATAATAACCGTTACTAAAACAGTTTTGTATTTTAATAAGCTATGAATATTTCTGGTATTATTTAACTTTTAATAATAGAAAATATTATTAACAATTGTTTTACTATAATAAAAGAACTAGTTAGTGCTATAAACAAATCAGAAAATAAAAATAATAAAACTATGTTTGCTATTAACCGTCGTACGGCGTCGGGACGCCAGGCATTTTAAAAACAAAATGGCGAAAATCCAATTTTCTAATAGAAATATTATGCATAAATTTTAACAGAAATTAAAAAAGTACCAATATTGGAACTTTACTAACAATTTTTTTTCATTCAAATGCAAAGCAAGTAATTGAGATCAATGATACAAATATATTTAACTAGATGTTGCACGATTTTATTATGCAATAAAAGAAATCTCGCAGGAACCATACATTTTGCTGCGATAAAAAGAAGCCTATGTGTTCATCCAGAGTCTAAACAACTACCATACCAAATTTCATCACAATAATAGTCATGTGAAAGAGTAACAAACATCCATACATGCAAACCTTTGAGTTTGTAATACTAGTAACAATAAATTTAGTTCATATTTTGAAGCTGATTGACAATCATAATATGATGATGCTGCAACAGCGAATTTAAATATTTATTTTGTAGCTTAA
Organism: Phengaris alcon alcon; assembly: GCA_037179445.1. Taxonomy (NCBI): domain Eukaryota; kingdom Metazoa; phylum Arthropoda; class Insecta; order Lepidoptera; family Lycaenidae; genus Phengaris; species Phengaris alcon. Next base: position 113,830 of record JAYRCH010000565.1, on the reverse strand, counting down.
TTATCTGAAATTAGTCTTATGCACTAATGACTAAATGCAGGCCAATGCCTAATAATTAATATTCAAGTTAGATAATGTATTCAATTCATGGATAATTAATCATTATTATTCAAGTTTGTAAATAATTGTCATTTTAAATTGATAAGTAAAGCTAATAAGTATATTTTTGAATATTATTCAAAATTTATTTTTTAATTATTTTTAATTTACATACATTTTAGTTATTGACCTGTACAATCATGTTAAGATCTTGAAGTGAACCTTAAGACCAGTCTTGTATACATTAATAAGTTTAAAATTAATTTGTATTTAAGAATAGCCACAGCTTTGAAATTGCCTAAGCAGTTGAAAATATAATATCTCAACTTATTGAGAAGTTATTCTAGAACCTTGATACATGCTTGCGTAAAAAATATTTCTTCTTAATCAAATTAAGCGAATGTGATGTTGCGTTTTCACTCATAAACCAAACATGAATTTGAATTAAAGCAGTAGTTTTGCACTTGTAATAATAATAAAAATAAACTATTCAGCTTCATAATCCATACTTTTGTCTACTGTATTTCTTTATTAATACACCAAATACTATCATTTAGGATAAATGAAATGATAAGTAACTGAACTGAACAATTAATCATTGTAAATTAGTTTAATTAAAATGACTGAATATTATTTGTAATAAGAATGACTCTTTTCTAATTAAGAAGCCTAACAGTTTAATCAAATTTGTGTAACTAAAGTATGATAAACAGAATGAATTAATTCCATGAGAAATGAAAATGATTAGATTTTTTTTATTTAGGTTATTAGAACTAGCACCACGGCGAACATCGAGCAGAGTGTTACAGAAAATTAAGCAGAAAGAGGAAGAAGAAGTCAAAAGCAGCGTATATGATTCAAAGGACGAAGACAGCAAAGAAACTTCCTCTGCTGCTAGAGAAAAAAGAGCAAGACGACGCGATTTATTGCGGTACGAAATTTAAACCTTATTTGTGGTCAGAAAATTAGTGATCAGCTTGCATATTTAGCAAAAAAAAATTAAAGAAAAAATATGGTAATATAATTATACAAAAAATAATAAAAACGTTTCGTAAGAACTATGAGTTAAGACACTTCTTCTGGACCAAGTTACCTATTTTTAACCGACTTCCAAAAAAAGGAAGTCTGCCATCTGTTGACCGATTTTCAAAATTCCTTTTTTGATGTAAAAGGTATAATCCGAAGTTGGTCCTGTTGTTGCCATCATCAGGCCACCAAAAAGGTGGCCTGATGATGGCAACCATGAGGAATCGAGGGAACTCCTCGAAATTTATATGGACACATATTATAGTGATTTTGCACCAGGGTATACCCTGGATCCAAAAGCACTGAACAGAATTCCTAAGTCTTTAACGCGTATGCGTTTGGAAATTTCGACATTGTTTAAAAAACTGCAAGCATCTGCCATTATGTAACTTAAGTAATCATAATCATCATCTTATATACAATACCTGATGGAAGCTTGGCGCGTATTCAATTATACATTCTATAGTTTATTTAATAAGGGTTTAAAATTTATTAATAATAATATAACACATATGACTAAAAAGGGAAAATTTAATATTTTAAATACAAAATTAAACCCACTTCCAAAGTAAAATTAAACAAAAAGTATGAAATAAATCTTATTTTCTAAATAATTTCCCATTTAAATTCGGCTAAAATCTTAAGAAGGTATTTCTCTACACAATCTTCATAATTTTGAAGTCGGTACCAGCTAATTTAAATGTGAGCTCTATAAAATAATGATTTATCAGGATATTGCTTGGGCTGCCTGGTACCGACTTCAAAATAATGAAGATTGTGTAGGGATTAGTTAAGATTTTAGCCGAATTTTAAAGAGGAATTATTTAGATAATTAGATTTATTTCATACTTTTTTGTGTATTTTTACTTTGGAAGTCTGTTTAATTTTTTGTTTAAAAATAATAAATAATTCTTAAGCTGCGGATGTAAATAGTGGATAGATAGGCAGATACCACCAAGCCCAATTATAGGGCTAAGAGGAGACCACCGAGCTTCCACAGGCGTAATCAGAGAATGCAGCAAGTCCGTAACCAGCTTTTCTCCCACGTGGGAAACCTTACGTAACAGTTGACCAACCACGTCGCTGTTTATAACAGAGTTCATCATATTCAGAACTCCACTTTTTCACCACAAGTAGATTAACCTCACTACAACATAATTGTTTTGTATAGGTCATAATACTGAACTTGGCGCTTTCACAGTACTCACACTTATACAATTTCATATACAGTGTTTTAAAAATATACATTATATTATAGTATATTATTAAATAATAATCCGCCGCTTCGCTAAATTAGGTTTTAAACTTTACAATAGGGGCTGAATTTTAGAAAACGCTGAAATACGTAGTTTTACTAATTTTTTCCGTACTCAATTCATATGAAATATATTGCAAATATATCCAAAGAATAAAAAGTTTCAAACAAACTTTTATCACCTAAGTTAAGGGGGGGCGAAGTTGGCGGCGCGTGGGCGGGGCGAACAATTGTAAATTCCAATTACAAATAACACTGAATACTAATATTCCTAACTACTGAATAGTCCTAAATATGTGTGCAAAATTTCAAATTTATATCCATAAGGGTTTGGCCTGTGCGTTGATACATCAGTCTATCAGTTTTACATTTTATTTATATATAGAAGATGGATAGTGCTCTGAAAAATAAGACTGAGGAATAGTATACTGAAAATCAATATTTTCAAAGATATTGCGGATTGTTTGAAGCCCTTTTGTGAGTCTCGTGATAACGTCCCATATAAAAGTCAAATTATAAAAAATGCATGGCCATATGCACAAAATTTCTAATATCTCCGAAGTTTGCGCGTTTATGTTCATACATACCATAGTAAATCTTTTTGTATTTGATGTAAGTAAGCTAATTATGTAGATTTTTACACTTATGTTGTAAAAAATATTTCAACTTTATTGTGACTTCGAAATGCATATAATTACAAAACTAGACATAAAAATTCTTTTTACTTTATCAAGTTGTAATACCGAATTATTTCTTAATTTATTAAAAAAAAAAACTAAATTTTAACATGTCGGAAAATACCCAATTCAAGCTTCTTTGGATTTTGTAAAGTTTGTTTTTTGTTTAAGTTTTGGTTTCAAATATTTTTCGACTTTTTTCCGTTAATGTTTTTATTTTGTAAAGTTATTGACAAACGTACAAGGAAATAATGGAAGTTGTTACCTTATGTGAGTCGATTTGAAAATCTATATTAATATTATTAGATATTTACCTATGAAATTGCCGTTTTGTATGAAAAAATTTAAACGAATTTTTTTATGTATTTTTTATTTGTATTAAACGAAGTAATCACCCATGAAATCAGTGCATCTTTGCTAACGCAGTGGCAGTTTATTGATGCCCTTCTTAAAGAAGTCAGCTGGACGGGAGGCAACAAATTCTTCAAAGGCATTTTGTACTGCCTCTCGGGTATTGAATTTTTTTACCGCCAAGAAGTTATCCAAATTCTGGAAAAAGTAGTAGTCTCTAGGCGCAAGGTCTGGTGAGTAGGGCGGATGACGGAGAGCTTCCAACCCCAGTTCTTGCAACTTGGAGACCGTCTGCTGTGCAGTATGAGGTCGCGCGTTGTCGTGCAGGAGCAGCGGAGACGAGCGATTGACCAATGCTGGTTGGAGATGTGCCAGCTTCTTCATCATTGTGTTCAGTTCTTCACAGTACACATCTGCAGTAATGCTCACCCCGTTTGGTAAGAAGCTGTGATGAATCACACCGGCGCTAGACCACCAAACAGTGACCATCACTTTTCTAGGGGTAAGTTTTCGTTTAGGGCATTGTTTAGGTGCTGAACCAGGATCCAACCAACATACTGAGCGCTTGCGGTTATCAAACAGAATCCATTTTTCATCGAAGTAACAATGCGGTTCAAAATTCCTTCATTTGTGTGTGCTGAGCAGTGCAAGGCACGTCTCGATGCGTACTTCGCGCTGGCGATCATTGAGTTCGTGGGGCACCCATTTGTCAAGCCTTTTTACCTTGGCAATTTGACGCAAATGGACCAATATTGTTTTGACGCTATCGTCGAAAGCTGCTGCTAATTCAGCCGTAGATTGTGTATCATCAGCTTCCACAATCGCCTTTAATTCATCATTGTCGACCAAAGTCTTCGGACGACCGCGAGGTTCATTTTTCGGGTCAAAATTTCAAGAACGGAAGCGAGCAAACCAATAACCGGTGGTGCGTTGGTTTGTAGTGTTAGCTCCGTAAACGTCGTTGATGTTGCGTGCCGCTTGTGCCGCGTTGCTGCCATGACGGTACTCATATTCCATAATTACTCGAATTTTTAACGTATCCATGATGACGAAAAAGATTGAAATGTGATGAAAATGTAACACTAATCAATAAACAAATGACTACTTTTGGAAAAAGAATTCCATGTTTTTAAAATAAAATTAATTTGAAATTAGAATTCTTAGCAAAACAAAAATTATTTTGATTTGAAATGGCCAGTACTGCATAACGGCAATTTCATAGGTAAAGATAGGTAAATAAAGGGGAAAAGTTTGTTTGTTTACATTGTATAGGCTCCGAAACTACTGGACCGATTTGATGAAATTTGGCACATATAGAGTAGACTACCGGGAAGGACTACTAGGCTACTTTTTATCGCGGAAAAATGTACGGTTTCCGTGAGATTATCTTTTGCGCGCACGAAGTCGCGGGCAACATCTAGTATTATATGAAAGGGATATAATTAATCTTGCGAACAAAAAATAAGTTGGCCACTGCACATGAGCATACTGTGTTACTGAATTTTTTCGAAAGCGAATTAATATTTTGGCGACTTAATTACTAAACTGGCGAAAACATTCAGGCGAAAAAAAATACAAAAATCGGCAGATTTTAAAAGGTGGCGAAATTTAATCCAAACTGGCACCGAAATTTATAAGTTGGCGACTTAAGTATTCGAAGGGGTGAAGGAGATAAGTGGGGGACGTCCCGCCCGCGTAACTGCAGGGTGCTTCGTTCGAATTACGTCAAAGTGATGTGTCCATAATGTACAAAAGCGTAATTTCAATAAATTCGTAATGTGCTTCATAGCCTAGCGGTTTTTTGTCCGCATGCGGCAAAGCGTAGCGTCTAGATTCAAAAATCAAATCTCATTACAAATTAATATATTTCTTTTATATATATATATATATATATATATATATATATATATATATATATATATATATATATATATATATATATATATATATATATATATATATATATATATATATATATATATATATATATATATATATATATAATAATAATAATATATCACTACATATTTTCATATTTTTGCTTTATTTTTTTGTTACCCATTTTTTTAAACGACACTAATATTTACGACATAAATACAACTTGTGCCTCTTCCTTGGATGGTTTAAATAATAAAATGCAATAATAATATTATTTAATATGCGGTCGTAGTACTGCGGATAATACGCACTACAACATACATATTACACACATTGACGTTTCATTCTAAGACGACATGACATTTCATCATTTTATATTACGCATAATTTTTCAGCTGTTAAATAATCTAAACTTTACTTTTGCCCGCAACTTCGTTCGCGTAGCACAAAGCTAAATGTAGTCGCCTGATTTTAAAAAAATACATAAATACACAATAAAATTTGATAAAATCCAATAGCCTTCCACATGAAACTTCGGTTATTAACACCAAAAAAATTACAATTTCAAATACCTAGTTTAAGTTTATGACATTGGTGGTTTAAACCGAATAGTCTCTTCGTCTACAATCTACATCATATTTATTGTAAATATTGTATTATTTAATAAAAAATAAATCAATTAATACAACGCGTGAATTATAAACGTACTTTGCTAAATAAATGTTCCTGACACTATCTATCTATATATATATATATATATATATATATATATATATATATATATATATATATATATATATACATTACATATTATTCATTCTGTTGGCGATCTTATATCAATCTTATGTTTCTTTTTTTCGTCGTGTAACAATATATCAATAATTTCGACTCTCTTACGTCGTCAGATTGGCAGCTTCGTATGCTTACCTACGTTTGATTTGTGCATTGTTTGGAAATTCGGAATGTGGTGGGTTCGAATCCCGGTATAAATATATAAATATTTTTGTGATTCTAATTATTTCTTTTTCTTTTATACATTTTTTATTTAATTTTAATTATTTTATCGTTGTACTAAAACTTCGAACGAAGCTCGGTCTCCCAGGTACTTATATTAAAAAGAGGGTTTTTGTACTTTCATCGAATCCTATCAATTCATATTTTTCTCTTTACCTTTTTTTATAATGTACCTACACTAATATTTACAACAACTTAGAGAAACTAATAATAAAATAAATAATTAGGTATATCAGGGTACACCTCTTTCAACAATATACTATACCTAAGAGAACAAGCATTGATCGGAGTTAGTGCGAGAAAAAAATAAAAAAAATTCATCTGACCGGGATTCGAACCCGAGACCAATTGGTCAACAACGCAAAAAGCCAATGGCCTACGTAGCTGCGCTATCGGGTATCTGACATAAGATGGCGAATGATCAGGAAATTTTCATTCATTTTCAGTAGGATTTACCGTTTCCGAGATAGAAGAGATTATAGAAAAAAAAGTTATAGAAATGTTGGAAAATTCAGAATTTTCAAATTATTTTTTCTCCCATCATGAAGAAAATATGTGGTTGCGCGTTACTAAGGGCACATATTAATAAATAGTTACTACGTAGCAAAAGTGAAAATACCTACGCTAAAATAGCCTACAAAATCTTAATTATAATATCTGCTTGTAGCAGCGAGAAAAAATGTATCATACGTACGCGCACAAAGAGTCGAGATTGTGGTGCCGGCCGTGCGACTCACATGTGTAATTTATTTGGCAATCAAAAAAAAATATTTTAAAATGATTTATACATTTTTAACATTCATTGATTCGCGATTATTAAATTTTCTATTTGAAAACATTCTAAATCGCGTGAATAATTTTAATAAGTATATTATAATAATAAAGAAAACAGCAAAGCAGAAGAAAATCAATAAAGTCTTAAATAAGTAGGTGTAGCAATTTTAAATATTTGTATTACTTCTATTTTAACACTTAACCACAGACGTACGTTATGTCATACGTCACCTCAAAACATTTTTCTTATTAATTTTCATTTGCGTAGTTGTTTTTCTGTGACCTTCTTGTTACTTTCCTAATCACCAAAGTGGATGCCGACGCAGAAGAGAAATCACGTGTTTTATATTAGTTATTCTAATAGCGAGACGTTTGTGGTACGTATGGTCAGTGTCAGTGTAACTTTTTTGCTTATGGCAATTGGCCATTATTGTTAGAATATCCAAAATTAACGCTACCAATTCTTTTATAATGTGCAATTACTTATCTTCAGACTATTTGTGGTTCGTGGAGAAATGTGAATATTAGTTTAGTAACGGAAACAAATAATTTCCCTTTTAAATTCAGCTATAATTTTAACTATTTCTCTACTAAATGTTCATATTTTTGAAGTCCAACAACCCTGAATCAGCAAACTTGAACTCGAGTTCTATAAAATATTGTTTTTATCAGGATAATGTTTGGGCTGGTGCCGACTTCAAAATTATGAAGGACTAGCTGTTGCTCGCGGCTCCGCCCGCGTAAGTATAGTATCCCTCGGGAACACTACTTTTTCGGGATAAAAAGTAGCCTATGTTTTAATCCAGAGTCTAAACTACTACCATACCGAATTTCATCGAAATCCGTTCAGTAGATTTGCGTGAAAGCGTAACAAACATCCACGCTTTCACATTTATAATATTAGTAAGGTTGAGTAGAGAAATAGTTAAAATTCAAAAAACCTTCCTTAGTGGATGCCTAACGTAAGCATATATATGAGAAACCCTTAAGGCTAGTTATTTCAAATATATAAAAAAGATATCTAGCCGTAAGGCCTGTGCTTTGATACCTCAGTCAATCAGCTTTGCCTTTTAATAATTTATAATTATTGACACATTAAGAAAGTTATAAATACAAAAAAGCCTCCGCTATTCTCACTCTTTTAAACTTTTGCCGACAAAATGAACTCGAGCGTTATTTTATGACAGACACTGAGAGGAAAATAATTTGACTTTTGATAAAAATGCAAATAATTTGACTGAAATGAAGCTTATTACGTATAAAAATAAATATGTGTAAAATGAGGACTCTAATATTAATTTATTTTTGGTGATTTGGAGCTAATTCATTCCGATAGGCGTATTATTTTACATCAATTATTATGTTTTAATTAATTTAATGTAAAAGTGTTTGTTTAATATTCTATTCATTAAGGATTTAGGAAACATCTAACATAAAAAAGTATACAATTAGCAAAGAAACCAAGTATTTCAGATAGGGCCGGACCGTGAGTTTTGGGTGCCCTGGGCTAATACTACTTGGGGCTACCATAATTAGGTACTCAAAGTATAGGACGGAAAGTATATTCGACCGTATGCAAAATAGACAAATTATAAAGCAACCTTTCTGCATTTTCCTTTGGAAAATTCTTTAATTTGATCCTCACATTCTAGGTTTTTAGTTAAATCAACATTTTTGGACAATACGGATATATAGTTAAGTCGTGAGTTTGACATCATCGTTCTGTTTTTATTTTCTACTAGCTGCCCCGACACACGTTGTTCTGCCTAAATTATGAACCGCAATTTTTACAATACTTCTCACCGTTTAAACCTTTCCTGAACTTCCACAATTATTTCAAGACCAAAATTAGCCAAATCGGTCCACGCTCTCTCTAGTTTTAGGGAGACATTGGAATTGCAATCCATTTTTATATTAATTTCTATATATGCCATCCTAGAAAAGGAGCGCTCGGCTTCACGGCTTGTGATTGGTAAGGTTAAATATATTTTTAAAATTCTATAGCAGTTCGGGAATACGTCTACAAGTTTTCATAAATAATCTTTAAAATGTCTACGCAAGACGAGTAGAACTCTGTCAATTGAAGCAAAAAAGTTTTTGATTGGATGCATTAATTGACTAAATACTCATCCACATCATCAGGATAATAGTCAATAATCTTACGTGCGCTTTCTAAAACTTTTTCTTGCAAATCCATTAAACATTTAAAATTTTTACTACATGTCTCATATACTTGACTTCTTTGATTTAAATCCGTATTCAGTCTATCTAGTGAATCGTTTAGCGTTTCCATTTTAAATATATCTATCACTGCATAGTATAAAACAATTCGCTTCCCGCTGTCTGTCCCTATGTATGCTTGGATCTTTAAAACTACGCGTCGGATTTTGATGCGGGTTTTTTAATACATAGAGTGATTCAAGAGGAATATTTATATGTTTATAATAACATGCATAATATTATACTAGAGAAACACTGATAATTTTAGAGGTTTCTAATGTGATGTCGTAAATAAACACATTTTTTGCGCTTACATTGCAAACGCCGGCTGAACCCTACGAGAAAAAAAATGCACTACAGTAATGTACAGCTTAGAAAGGTCTACAAAAAAGTTCCCGATGGTAAAGTATGTCTATCTGTTAGGGATAACCCACAATAACCATTTTTTATCCTTTACTTTTTACGAGAAATAATGGCTTATTTACGAAGCGATTTTAAGCAATACAGCATTAATCATTATCCAATTAAGTACCTTAAGTAATACATTGTGCATTTAATATAGATCAATATGGCCCTTTACAGCATGTAATCTGGGGGCACGGTGGTGCCCTCTCCAAGACGAGCCAAGCGAAGCGCAAGGACACTACCATACCACCTTTTCTCGTAGCGTTTCGTCGATTTTTTGAACCCTCATAACTTGGGTTTGGATTATACCAGATTAATGACATTTTCAGGATATGTTCCCAGTAGCGGACTTATTAAACACTAGCATTTGCCCGCAGCTTCGCCAACGTGGGAGTGTTCGTGACAAAAAAAGATCTAAAGCAAATATATCTGCAATATAGTAATAGCACAGAGTAAAATATATATCCCTTACGTGGGTAACACTGAAAATGTTTAGAACTGGCCAGTTCGAAACATTGCTAATGAAAACTTTTTTGAATTTCAATTTTAGAACTCTTTGGTAACCTAATGTAATATTGCAATTATTTGTCATTTCTTTTTGTGAATTGGCGGCAAATCTAAAACTCTTGTTACACGTGAAAATGAACCTAACGCGAGAAAATTTTCGGTCAATGATTTATTATGACTTTCGTTGTGGGCTTACTCAACAACAAAGCTATGATAGGCTACGATTAGCATTTCTTAATGATGCCCCATCACGTGCCACTATTTACAATTGGTTTAACGAGTTTAAGCGTGGACGTAGCAATCTCAATGATGATCCGCGTGAGAGACGTCCTTTAACAGCGACTACTGAAGATAACATCAGTGCTGTGCGACGCATGATAGAGGAAGATAAGAGAGTAACCTATCAGCAGATACGGGCGAGCCTAGGCATTGGTATGAGTCAAGTTCAAAAAATATTACACGAACATTTAGGCGTCAGGAAGCTTTGCACCAGATGGATTCCCCATACTTTAACCGACGACCAGAAACACCATCGCATGGACTGGTGTAGCCAAATGTTAGATAAGTTCAACGGCGGTGACTCAAATGCTGTATTTGACATCGTCATAGGTTATGAAAGCTGGATATATTGCTACGAACCCGAAACCAAAAGACAATCAGCTCAGTGGGTGTTTCCTTTCGAGGATTGGCCAACTAAGGTAAAGAAAGGAAGAAGTCAAGGGAAAAAGATGATTGCCTCATTCTTTGGTCGGAAAGGTCATTTCGCGACAGTTGTGCTAGAAGATGGAAGGACAGTTACTGCAGACTGGTATGTCAATCGCTGTTTGCCTGATGTCTTGGAAAAAATTCGACAGCAGCGCCCTCGACGCAGGATCCTCCTTCACCACGACAATGCTTCAGCGCACTCCGCAAAACGGGCTGTTGAATATTTGACTATGGCAGGTGTCGAGATAATGAGTCATCCGCCATACAGTCCTAACCTGGCGCCCTGCTACTTTCATTTATTCCCAAGAACAAGATAAAATTCGAGGTATTCGCTTTACGAGCCCTGAAGATGCGGTGAAAGCGTACGAAAATGCCATAGAAGAGACCCCTAAGGAAGAATGGGCCCACTGCTTTTCTCAGTGGTTCCATCGAATGCGACGATGTGTAGAGAGGAACGGAGATTACTTCGAAAAACAATAAATGTATTGGCAACTTTCTACATTAAGCCGTTTTTCATTTTCTAAACATTTTCAGTGTTACCTAGGTATAATCTCACATGATAAGGATTAATATTGTATACGTCTAAATAGATTTTGAAAATACCACATTATTTGTGGTATGGTAGTTGTTAAGGCTCTAGATTAAATCATAGGCTACTTTTTATCCGGGAAAAGTTCAGTATTCCCGCGGGATATCCGATAGTACATTTACGTGTATGGAGCCGCTGGAAACAGCTAGTTTATAATAAATTTTAGAGAAAAGTTGAACGTATGCGTATTGACCCGCTCACGCTAGTTAACACAACCTTAGGCTGGGACTATATTGGTCGGAATCCGGTAGGCAGGGTAAAAATCAGAGCGTTGGAAACAGAACTCTGCGCTAGTAAGAAGATGAAAATCAAAGTGTCATAATATATGACATTGACATTTGACTCGACACTTGTGTGTTCGATTTCCAGCTCTATTGTATTAACGCAGAATTCTATTTCTAGCGTTCTGAATTTTTTCCGACCTTCCCGATCATATAGTCCGGATCAAAACTTTACATATGTACATATAAAATAAATTTGTAACTGGTCGCTGTCTGTGCATGCAAGATAAATAAAAACGGTAATAAAACGGTATAAAATCCAAAACAATGATCTTTAGAATTTTTGTCTGTTTATCTGTACGTACAAACGTTTATACGCGCTAATCTCAGAATCTATTGAACGGATTTTGATAAAATTTGGTATGGTAGTAGTTTAGACTCTGGATTAACACATGCTACTTTTTATTGCGGAAAAATGTACGGTTCTCTGCTATTTGTTTTTGCGCGTACGAAGTCAACGGCTTCACCGATTTGAATGCGGCTTTCACTAATGCGTTTTGGTTTGCTCTATAAAATATTTTTGTGTTTGTTTCATTTCAATCGGTTCATAAATATAAAAGTTATGTCAGTCTTAAGAATATAACATATAAAATGCTATAGAATAACTAATTATTTGAACTGGCTGAAACTTTACGTAGGTATTACCTAATCATTGATGTATATTAATACCAGGAGTAATAAGTGAGAAGTTGTAGGTTGTAGCGCTAACTGAAGTTAAGCAACCCCGGTCATGGATTCAACTAGGGTGGGTGACCACAATCTCAAATATAAAGTCTATACGCCTAATACATAACGTTTTCCTATTCAATAGATTTTCGAAATCTTTAAAACACGACTACCAACATATCCTTACTTATTATAAACGTGAATGTTCGTTACTGTTTCAAGTAATAATAGCTAAACGGATTTTAATGAAATTCGATATGGTAGTACTTTAGTTAGATTAACACATAGGCTACTTTTTATCGCAGGAAAGTAGTCTTTCTACTTGTACAGTACAGTACAGTAGTTGTACTTGTACAGTAGTTTTTCTGCTCTCCTAGGATTTCTTTTTCGGCTAGGTACGTAGTCGCGGCTAACATCTGAACTATATTAATATTATAAAGAAACTAATATTATATAAATATAAAGAGGTGAAGTTTGTTTCCTTCTGAGTTTGTGACTTACCGAGATTGTAAGGGGTAGTCTCAACCTATTTTTAAAATTCTTTTACCAATAAAAAGCCACATTATTTTTATATATTAAACTGAAAAATTATAAGAATTTTTCGTGGTAGTCGGATTTGCAAAATACATCGAAAGAAAAACGAGTTTGATGTGCCTGCAAAAAATATAAATAGCAATTGCCCGCGGCTTCTTCCGCGTGAAAATAAGTTTTAAACTATACCTTTATAATAATTTAAAACTTTCATCACCTATTTTACTTTCTTAGGGGTTGAATGTTGAAAACGCTAAAATATGTAATTCATTATTTTTCCGTACACAAATCATTGGTGAACAATTTCAAATTTTAAATTCAAAGTGAATTATGAAAATTCCTTCCTTAGTGGCTGCCTTCGTTATATGAGGAATACGTGTGCGAAATTAAAAAAAATTTGCATTATGAATTTGGCCTATGCGTTTATTTAAAACTTTCATTTTACCTATAACCCTATTTTACCCTCGTATTTTTTAGAAAACGCTGAAATACATAACTCGTTATTTTTCCCATACTCAATCCACACGCAATTTCATACGAATATTTCCAAGGAATAAAAAAAATCATACAAACTTTTATCCCCTATTTCACCACCTTGGTGGATGCTTTCGTCAAATGAGAAATACGTATGCCAGAGATAAGTCTAGGAAAACACAGTGTAACACTCCTATATTGAACAATAATCTTAGTTTGCCCAACCATCGTAGATGGCGCTGTAAGGACCCTGCATCTAAGCACGCTATCTAAGCACCGACAGTGATCATATAAGTAACCCTCATAATGATGGCTTTGTATGTTTAGCCACCAGGCTAATTATAGTCCGATGAAGCTACAGTGGTCTTAACCCGACCGTTAGCGTAGACCCTTTAGAAAAAAAATGGCTTTGTATCAAATGTATGCGCTCGCGTCATTCCTATGTTGCATAGTAGTCCACCATTACTGGGACAGCTTCTTGACTTGAACGTAAAGAAATTATTAGCGAACCTATAGACCGGTGGCATACTGATTGCATCCTCACGTGTCAAACTTACAATTTATCTATCTATCTATATATATAAAAGGCAAAGCTGATTGACTGATGTATCAACGCCAAACCAGGCCAAACCATTGAGGAGGCTAGAAATTTGAAATTTTACACACGTATTTCTCATATAACGTAGGCATCCACTAAGGAATGATTTTTCAAAATTAAACTCCCCAAGGGGGTAAAAGTTTGTACAAAACTTTTTATTCCTTTGACATATTTGCATGATATTTCGTGTGGATTGAGTATGGGGAAAATAATGAGTTACGTATTTCAGCGTTTTCTTTCGCCCCTACGAGGGTAAAATCGGGGATGAAAGTTTTAAATATACACACAAGCCAAAATCTTAATGCTAGAAAATTTAAATTTCGCACACGTATTCCCCATATAACAAAGGTAGCCGCTAAGGAAGGATTTTTCATAATTCGGGGTGAATTTTAAATTTGAAATTGTGCACCAATGGTCTGTGTACGGAAAAATAATGAATTACATATTTTAGCGTTTTCAACATTCAACCCAAGGGGGTAAAATTTGAAATTGTGCACATGTATTTCTCATTTGATGAAACCATATACTAAGGAAGGATTTTCAAAATTCAACCACTAAGGTGGTGAAATAGGGTATACAAGTTTGTATAAAACTTTTTATTTCATGGACAAATTTGCATGAAATTTCGTATGATTTGCGGAAAAAGAAATATATCAGCGTTTTCAAATATTGAACCCTAAGAGAGTAAAATAGGATAAAAGTTTTAAATCATTATCAAGATATCGATTAAAATCCAATTTCACGCAGGCGAAGCCGCAGGAAAATAATGCTAGTAGCTAATAAATATAATATCAATGATGTGTATTCAATCAGCACTTAATGCTACCGACAGATATCAGCGCTTCGACCATCACGTTATTGGTGTGTTGGAAATATAATACTTACAAGATAATAAACTCTGTTACAAATTTTTTCACCGAAAGATTCGAATAAAAGTCAAAAAAGATCTGGGCAACCGAGCTTTCCTCGAAGTTATAGTAGTACGAAAAAAAAATATTAAAAATATATAAAATTAAATAATCCAACAACGCAAACCATATAAAATTATAAAGTACAACAACGCAAACTCTGACGCTTAGTAGCTGATCCACACGTATTTGACATTGACTGGCGACTTACGAAAAATATTGTCGTATCGTCTTGACAATATTTTAACATGAATATGTTTTTGGTGGGATTTAAATGAATATGTTCGAAGATATTACAGATTTTTAAATGCAGGGACCTACGAGGGCTGCACTAAAAGTATCGGGAATGGAATATTTCCACTGTTCCTGTCATATTAAAATCTTTTTAATTTAAAACTCCTTGGTTTTAAAAATCGAATACCGTTTATTTATTTAAAAAAAGATTCTCGGTCTTGTCACAAGGTCTTGTCAAACTTGTTTAGTCGTTGAGAAAATGGAATTGACTCGTGAAAATTCTAGAGCGATGATTTATTATGACTTTCGAAGTGGTTTAACACAAAAACAGTGTTGACCTGATTTCTGCATTTGGTGACGAAGCCCCATCCAAAACCACAATTTATCGCTGGTTTGCTGAATTTCAACGTGGACGTGTCAAGCTCAGTGATGATCCCCGTCAAGGTCGTCCAAAAACTGCAGTCACCCAAGAAAACGTTGATGCTGTGCGTTGAAGCTGATTGAGGAAGATCGACATGTGACATACCGCGAAATTCAGGCAACTTTAGACATTGGCATGAGTCAAATACAAATAATCTTGCTGAACAATTAGGTGTAAAAAAGTTGTTTTCCCGATGGATACCGCATTTGCTCTGTGAAGCGCAAAAAGCGGCTCGCGTTACTTGGTGCGTCAGAACTCTCGAAAGATTCCACGCAGGATCCTCAAATGCTGTATACAACATCGTATCAGGTGACGAATCCTGGATATACGCGTACGAACCCGAAACAAAAAACCAGTCACGAGTTTGGGTGTTCGAAAATGAGGTAAAGCCAACAAAAATTGTTCGTTCACGGAGTGTTGCAAAAAAAATGGTGGCCACGTTTGTCTCCAAAATCGGCCATGTTGCGACTATTCCTCTTGAGGGACAAAGAACGGTTAATGCAGAATAGTATGCTAACATTTGTTTGCCACAGGTCGTTTCTGAACTCCGTAAAGAGAACTGCAACCGCCGCATCATCCTCCATCACGACAATGCGAGTTCTCACACCGCGCACAGAACAAAAGAGTTTTTAGAGCAAGAAATCATAGAACTATTAGACCATCCGCCGTACAGCCCCGACCTAAGCCCTAATGATTTCTATACTTTCCCTAAAATAAAGAATAAATTGCGTGGTCAGAGATTTTCATCACCTGAAGAAGCTGTGGACGCCTACAAAACGGCCATTTTGGAGACCCCAACTTCCGAATGGAATGGTTGCTTCAATGATTGGTTCCATCGTATGGAAAAATGTGTCAAATTTCGCGGAGAATACTTCGAAAAGCAATAAATACATTTTTAAATAGTAATGTTGTGTTACTTCCTTGATTCCCGAAATTTTCAGTGCCGCCCTCGTATATAACGGTTGCGTCGACGGCCGCGCTTCGCCCTTTATGTTTAGCAGAGATCGCACGCGTTTATCGGAGCTCTCTAGCGAGGAAAATAACAATACTACTAATATTATAAGTAATTATAAATTACTAATTGTTAGGAAATTAGATTGTGAGTGTACGGATGATGATATAGTATGGTGCTAATTATGTAAATTTGTACATTATTTGGTCTTTACAAGTGTTCATCTTATTCTTAAGTAGGAATTACACGACATCTATGGTACTCTCAGAGAATTAAGTATAGCCATTTCTATTATAAGCTCTGTGTAATTTTAATAACAATAATAAAACCATTATTGGTCTCCTTCATAATCGAAAGCTTGACCAGGCGAGTAAGAGTGACTTCATGATGTATAATGCAGTGCTACGTCTCGTAATGTCATACACAGCATGCGTCTATGTGTTGTACGTGCCAACTCTTACATTTCCACCTAGAGTAAATTACAATAATAAGTTGAAGTTACATGTATATGACGTTGCTCAAAATGAATAACGGATATTTTGAGCATAATATGATCGACTAATTCTGTAAAGACGTTTAGACAGAACAATAATAAAAAAATTCGAATAAAATAAATATGCTAAATAATATCACGGTACGCTCTTTACGGCGTCGTTGTTAATGCTATTGGCGTCACACATCTGGTTGTATTAGTGTTATTTTGGCAAAGTCCTTGCTTCCCTTTAAAACAGCTGTTCCTGTGAGATTAATGACTTCAACGTCTGAGAGAGCGCAACGTAATATATATATATATATATATATATATATATATATATATATATATATATATATATATATATATATATATATATATATATATATATATATATATATATATATATATATATATATATATATAATTTTATAATTATTTTTCTGCCTAAAATACCTATGAAGTAGGCAGTAGATTATATGCCAAAAATATCCGTAATTGATTTTGACCAACCTCATTTAAACGAATTACGATTTATTTCGTAAATCGCAAAATCGACTGTACATAATTCGATTTCACATCTCGAACAACGTCATTATTAAAAACTTCAATCGCTACAATAGGTGCTATTTATAAAATGTCCTTGCAAAGTCAATAATAACAAGGCCTTCGTAATTTATTGATGAACGGCCAGCAATGTCATTGCAAATATGTATCGATACAGTGGGCGTTTGCATAAATTACGATATGATGTTAGAAATATATTTTTTTTTAACTCGTTAATTACCTGATAACATCATTAAAAATTTATGAAATGTTATACTCCTCGACTCCGTAAGGAATATTCCACTCTCTTCTCTCTCAGAATGTGCAATGGAGTTATTTTCTGGTTCTGACCAAGGTGATCACTCTGAAGAATGTCATACTTTTTTTCCTCGCTTTGGAGAGCTTTTAGTCCTCGACGCTTTTAAGCATGCCTCTCCCCAGAAATTGTCGCAATAACTGGGCGCTCATAAAAACATTGATAACTAACATCCATCCTTTCTCGAATGAAAACATAAACCCCATGCAAAAATCTAAAAGCTAGTGCTGTCAGACTTCTATTCGGTCGGAAAGGCGTTCATTAAATAATAAAAATCTTAAATATATATATAATAGGCAAAGCTGATTGACTGATGTGTCAACGCACAGGCCAAACCCTTAAGGCTAGAAATTTGAAATTTTGCACACGTATTTCTCATATGACGTAGGCATCCACTAAGGAAGGATTTTTCAAAATTATAGGTGATAAAAGTTTGTATGAAACTTTTTATTCCTTGGACATATTTACATGATATTTCGTATGAATTGACTACGGAAAAAATAATTAATAATGAATTACGATTTTCAGCGTTTTCTAATATTCAGCCCTTAGGTGGGTAAAATAGGGGAGAAAATTTAAAACCTAATTTCAGGCGGGTAAAGCCGCGGGCAATTAAAGCTAGTGTATAATATAAAAGTATTAAATATGTTTCTGTTGTTTGGTACCCGTTACACAAGTTCTTCGAGAACATACCACGGGACCAGAATGACGTGGTGTGAAAGCGTCTAAGTGGTGTGAAAGATATTATATTATTATTATTATTTTCAGAACTAAATCATCATCTTCCGAATCCGTTAGTTCGAACAGTGAACAAGACGAGATGCCGCAAAAAGCAGCTAAACCCACAAAATCCACCGAGAAGCGGTCAAAAAACTCCTCAAGCACTCACAAAGGTGAACCACCGCCTGACCCCGTTGTACGGACGGGAAGAAAAACAAATAATTCCCTAGCATCAGCCACTGGCCAGATTGTAATACCGGACACAGTCGAACCTAGTAATAGCACGAGGAAAAAGCTTAAAACGTCACAAATGTAAGTATTTAATTGCGCCAATAATTAATAGAATACAATGTAAAATTACTACTGATTCTGCTCATATTACTCCAAGTTATTAAAATGCTTTTGGGAAGGAATTTACCCTTCTGCATCAATCTAATTATATTTATGTTTAGTTTCAGTCAGACCGAAGAGGACATACAAACAGACATGTATAAAGTGCTAGAACAGCTTACTGTGCATGAGGATGCTTGGCCTTTCATGGAACCCGTAGAGGAAGAATATGCTCCGAACTACTATGCTGTCATACGAAGACCAATGGACTTGCGAAAGATGGAAGAGCGGCTTGACAACGGATATTACTCCGACTTCTCAATGTTCAAAGCAGATTTCAAGCTTATTGTAAATAATTGCCGATTATACAATGGACAAGATAATGGTTAGTAACATTTATTGAATTTAAAGTAATTTAATTTAAGTTTTTATTTTATTAAAAGCTTAGTACGACTAAACTTAACATAGAATGTTACAAATATTAAGTCCTTACATATGAAATTGGCGTTTTGTCGTACTGGCCACTTTGATCTCATATATATCTTCTTTGGTTATGAAATTCAAATTTCAAATGTATATCGCTATTTGATCATGCATTTGTGTTTCAAAAACCGTAATTCATTTGTTTTTTCCTCTTTTGGTTTTTGCTTTGCGTCACTCTGTTTACAAAATGGATGGGTTTTGTGGGATTGGGATGGGTGAATTGGATGCAGCAGACAGATAAACGCGCGTCGACTGCTGCGTTACATTACTCAGCCGGCACAATAATGAAGGGATTTTAAATCGAATCATTACCCGTGATGAAAAGTGGATCTTGTACGATAATCGGAAACGCGCATCATAATGGCTGAACCCTGGCGAACCAGTCAAAGCCTGCCCCAAGCGAAAATTGACTCAAAAAAAGTTACTTATGAGCGTTTGGTGGACTAGTGGCGGTGTCGTTCACTACAGCTTTCTTAAATCTGGCCAGACGATTACGGCAGATGTATATTGCCAGCAACTGCAAATCATGATGGAAAAGCTAGCTGCTAAACAACCGAGGTTGGTCATTCACTCTAGGCCACTGCTGCTTCAGGACAACGCTAGACCATACACTGCACAACAGACGGCTACCAAATTAGAGGAGCTTCAATTGGAATGACTAAGATATCCACTGTACTCCCCGGACCTTGCTCGAACAGATTACCATTTTTTTCGAAATGTGTATAACTTCTTGCAAGGGAAAAAATTCAACTCCGATGGGTTCAAGTCCAAAGCGCCTTCAAAGATTTTATTGATTCCTGTCCGATTGGTTTTTTTATTAATAGAATCAATGAACCACCTATGAGTTGGCAAAAGTGCATAGATAGTAATGGTATATACTTTGATTAAACAAAGATGTTATGTTTAAAAAAATCGACTTTATGTTCCTCTTTTACAGAACGTCAATTTCATATGTAATGACCTAATTTAAAATGAGTGTTACAAGAGTAACACTCATTTTATATTCTTTTATGAAAATTTCAAAATGTGCTATTTTTCAGAATACACTACGATGGTAGATAATCTTCAGGCAGCATTCGATCGACTCACCGTAAAATATATACACAGAGTGTCTTCATCTGATGAGGAAATAGCTGTAGAATATCAAATCCCTACACCATCACGCAAACATAAGCTGAAGACAAGCGAATCTCCAGTACGACATAAACGCAAGAAAACAAAATCTCATTCTGATCACAGTGAGTAGAGATATTAAGCATCATCACAAGTCACAACATGGCTTTTTACACTTTAAACATATTTATTTCATATTTAAATAAAACAATTAATCTTAAAAAACAATCTTGAAATTAATTATTTTTATCAAAAATATAACCCGTCTTCCAAGGTAAAAGCAATAACATGAAACAAATTCAATAAAAAGTATGAAATAATTGTTATTTTAGAAGTATTTCCCATTTTCAGTTCAGCTAAAAGGTATTTTCTACTCAATTTTCTTTTTTATTAAGTCGCACCAACTCGACAAGAGCGTGGGAGCGCTCTGGTCAAGTATTTGTGTTTTTAGAAATGTTAGATGCGAAAATGTGCTTTGATAAAAAATAATTGAATGTAACTATTTTTTTCCAGATGAACCAAAATCGAGTTCTTCCGTGCAAGAAAACAATCAAGAAGACGACGACGAAGAGGATGATAATGAGGGAGGCGCTAAAAAGAGAAAAGAATCTCACAAGAAACATGATAAAATTAAAAAGAAAAGAAGAGGCCATCATCGCCATGGCAAACATTCGAAAAATCATAAAAAGAATTCTCATAAATCTAACCATGAGAGAAAACATAGTAAGAGGCAAAAACATGGTAAAGACAAAGACAGGGAAGGTAAAAAATCAAAACAAAAGAAAAGGAAAAGTAAGCATCACGATACTGATCTACCAGATGATTTAAAACGCAGCGCATCACAAGAGTCGTTAGAAAGTTCGAACAGGAGTAGGAGTGCCAGCCCATTACCTTCCATCCACACTCCATCGCCGTCACCAACGGATTTAGATAAATCTGAACAAAATGAGCAGCTTTCAGATCCAGATTTTCTTAAAGACAAGTTTGATAAGATAAAAGAAAGAAGACGTCATACAACAAAAGAAGCGTGGGACTCTTTGTTTGATTTTAAACAAAAAATTGACAGTCATAAACAAAATATAAGTATACCAGATAAGGACAAAAATAAGAAATTACGAGAAACCATCGAAAAACTAAAAGCTAAAAATATAAAATATAAAGATTCAGAAATGTACAACAGCCTTTTTGCCGGTGGCGCTTTGGAGAAGTCACTTAAATCTGCTAAAGAATCTGACAGAGAAGACGAAGATTTTTCAGACAATGACACTACTGAAACTGAAAGTGTTAAAACAAAACCAGGAACTAGAAGGTCAAAAAGAAGCTGCGCTAAAAGTGTTTCTGCCTCAAAAGCTCTTGAACAAGCTGTAAAAGACATAAGCAAATGGCTAGATGATGCTCCGAAAGGTTCAGCCCTTAGTTCTCCTTGTGATAGTCCAGCACAAACAATTTCTACCGAAGAACATGACAATAGCCGTTTAGACGATGAATTCTCTCCGGGAGAAAAGCCAATGCATGTGCGAAGAGATTGTCGCAAAAGACCATCTTCAAGAGAACCTAAAATAATTAAGAGAAGAGAAATACAACGAACAATCGATAGATTGCAGCCAGGAAAGAGCAAAGGTAATTTGCTGACAAATATCAGTAACAAAGGCAGTGAGAAGTTTGAAGAAGTAGCGTCATCTCCAAGTACCTCAACTAAAACACGCGATTCTTTTAAAGAGGAATCCAGTCCTAAACTCAGCTTAGGCTCTGTTTTACCCACTGTAGAATTTACTCTTGGAAACGACCATAATTTTGGAAACGAAGAGACTAAAAGCGAGGCAGATAATGAAGAATCTAAGGCGACGGAAATAGACAAAGAAACTAAAGACGTCGAAGAAAAATCTACAGAGAAGAAGATAGTAGAAGAACAAGTTGCTGCGCCAGCTAAAAAAGACGTTGAAGTAGAAACAGAACCTCAAATAATTATGAAACCAAGTCAAGAAAAAGCGACACCAAATTTAAGTGCATGGTTTAAAGCATTTGGCGCCCCTAAAACTACTACTACAATTACAGCTGTTAAAAAGAAAACAGAAAAAGAAACTGAGCCAGAGGAAAAACCTGTTGAGAATATTAATAATGATGCAGCTGCTAAAATAGCAAGTCCTAAACATACAACAGCAAAATATGATTCGCCTAATGATCCAAATTCACCACTTCCAGATAGTGACGAGAGTCCTCATTTAAGTGTATCCGTCACACCGAGACAACGTAGAACCAGCACAGGCAGCTCAATTTCTGAAAGATCATCGTTCAGTCAAGATTTAGATTCACCCAGACACCAAATGTCTCACAACTCGCCGCTACTACGCTCTCCAGCCTCGCCCAGAACTGACGATTTCCAGAAAATTACATATCCTATAATAAATGGAACGGTGCGAGCAGGATTCTACCAGGATACAACGTCTCTAAAGAGTAGTCCAGAGAAGAGTTGCAGTCCGCGTGAAGCGCCACAATCTCCATATTCCCCATACTCTCAACACGTATACGCAACAAACAGTGCTACGGGCTCAGCGACTCCTAATTATTTCGTAGACCACAACAAAAGTCCTTTACCCACCTACGGCCAAAATGCACCCCCATACTATGACACATCCAAAGTACCAGTGGTAAATAAACCGGTGCGAGTACACGATGACTATACGTCATTGGGACCGGATTCTAACAGTCCAAATCACTATAACGGACCATACTCACCGATATCTTCACCTTATCCAAATAGTCAATCTAACTATTCTCAACCCCAAATCTCACCTCAGCCGAATACTACGTCCGTACAACAACCGAATACCATTCAAATATCATCAGAGCCAAAAACATCGCTATTCCCTGTTAAAAAGCGGACGTATGAACCGGAGCAATCAGACACATCTAAAAAGATACATGACAAAGATGATTTGGCCACAAGCAAAGTCAGAAGTGAACATACCAAAACAACACAGTCTTTGCATTCAGTACAAACAATGTCCTCTACATCTGTTGATGATATCGCTTTAGCTTTAAGTGAAAAATCGGAATTGAGTAAATTAAATAACACAAGAGAGAAAACACCTAATGATTTTAACGAGCGTCATCACCGTGACAGGGATACCTATAATAACGACGAACCGGCAATGAATGACAAAAGGGATTCTCATAATTTGGATATGACAAAACCTGCAGTCAAAAAAGACAATATTGATCTGATTAATATGGGTTACATGGAAGATAACAGACGGCATAATATAGAACACACAGAAGTAGACTATTCTAACAGAGAACAAAAGACGAATACAAATCCTCAACAAAAGGGATACGAAATTGAAGCTATTGCTATAAATCTTGGCCTTCATAACCAACAAATGTCAAAACCACTTAACAAGCCAGCAGTTTGCTTAAATAACACTACACCTGCGCATACACACGAACGAGCACCTGTAGATGTCACTATAAACCACAATATCGCTCACGCTCACCAGAACCAATATGAGAGTCTAGCAGCAAGTCAACAGATTAGTAATTTTTCACTAAATGACATCGAACTGGCGAACAAGAAATTATATTCGTGCAACACCACATCGTCACCTGTTATAGATTACGGCAATTGGAAAATGACAAATCAAACACGTAAACCAGAAACCTTACCTTCGGATTATTCGTCGACATACACGAGCATTAACGGCGAAAAATTAAGATCCGATTCGATATCGAGCTCAACTGCACTGAATTACAATAAGAGCATTCAGCAGCAATACAGCAATTACAACAGCATTCCAAGAACAAATACTTCCAGAACCCAAGATCCACAGCAAAATCTTTCTGCTGAATTAAGAATACCTAATCCTCGAGGGTTTATGAAAAATGATGTACCAGCGACGAGTGAAACTGAAACCATTGCCAAAAATATGGAAAGTTTGTCCAAGTCACAAAAATCTGATAAATTAGTTCAAAATCATCCTTTGGTATCATCATCTTTGCCGTACAAGACTCCATACAGTTCACATTCGTCGATACCTATTGAATCATTGAGGAACTTACCGAGTATACCACAAATGTTAGAAAGGTTTACAAACGACGATAGGTATTTGTCGAGCTTTGCAGCTGGATCCTCCTCACTGTATCACGATAAAACATTTTCAATGGCTCAAATGTTTAACAAAGGTATAGCGGCGACTGACGTTCATGTCACGAGTACTTCAGCTGGCACATATTCTCAGGCACCGATCGCCACGACCAAAGATAATAATGCTTACAAAACATCTTCCAGTGCTCCTAATACGCCTTTAGACCAAAAGAAGAACAGACGAAAGAAAACATCGGAAACAAAACAAGCACAAGTTATTGGCACCCAGTATCACAACACTGTTAGTAATAATGACGTTCTAACATCAGTAAAGGCAAACATGATGCAGTCCAGTCCATTTAATTTCGCAACCACAAGCAATATGGCATTAAGTGGCATGTACGGTGATAATGGAGGATTCACTATTGACGATTTTAGAAATAGCACCAATCAATTGATGGCAGCGAACTACATGGCGGCTGCTGTAGCACATCAGAGGAATGAAGCTAATGCAGAGAAACTTGCGAAACCTGCGCATCAGAACAGCAATCATGCCGCGGGTACCTTTCCGTTCCTCGGCCATTCGCAAGTTCGCGCGGGATATCCGTTTGTGGGCACAGAGACATCGTCACCATTATATCAGCAATATCTGCGTTATCAGGAAGAACTGCAGCGTCAAACTGGCGCACAAATAATGAGTCTTTATCCCCAGGCGTATGCCCCGGCCTCTCTCGGTGTCCGGCAACCATATGACGCTTTGAACAGACACTCATGGCTTTAATATAGGATTTTTCCTCCTAATGATGAGAGGACATTTTATAAATGTGACTGTATCAACTGTTATAGAAATTATAATTTATATTGAATTTAATTATTTGAGATGTGTGAAAATATATTACAAGAAATGACCGACATAAATATATCATCATCCATTAGTTTCGTCCTTAAGTATTAATTAATTTACCTGTGATCGCCATACACAAGTCCCTTTAATTCTGTGCTATTTAACTTGGTGATTAAAAATATAGAAAGAATATAAACTATTATAATGGATATTAGTTATTAAGGTAGTGTACTGGTTTTAATTAAACAGAGTGAAAAAGTGTCGATCAAACTTAAACATGTTGTACTGTATTTAAATGTCTGCAAATAGATTAAATGGATGTGTTTCTGTGTATATTTTAACAGATAATCTAATTAGCATATTATTCATTAACAAATTTCGCCCTGTACTCATCCACTAAAGCGAAACGCGAAATATTTCTACATAAGTTTATGTAAGATAAAATTTAGTACTTATAAGAATTTTTGTTATAAGCCTTTTAGTGTTACTAAATTTATTATAAATGCTTATGAAGGCCACATTTTTTGTTATTTTTAGAGTTAAATATTTATAGTTTCTATCACTCCTTGTTTTTGTAAATATTTAATATTTTTTTTATTAATGATAAGTTTTTTAAGCTTTATCTAATTTTGCTTATTAATAATTATTTTATATCATTTACATAGAATTAAAGAAATATTAAAATTTTTTCATGTAAAAATAATGGTAAGATTTTCGAAATTAATAAAAATGGCTATTCATAATATACATTGTCAATTTATTTTAAAACCCTTTATAAAAACTATACTACTACTACTACTACTAACTGAAACTGAGGCTATAAAAAAATTAAATTGATCATCAGTTAAAGTTCAATAAGTCTACACCTAGTGATGACCTAGAGTAAATATATTCTTTGAACAACATTAATTTATATATACACCCCCTTACTAATAAAAAGATTTACACAACGAATAACTTAAACAACATTGCTGTCTTTGTCTGATGCATTGCAAAAGTCACATAACAGACAAAGACAGCAACGTTGTTTAAGTGTATTGTGTAATCTTTTTATTAGTAAGGGGGTATATCATTAAATACTATAGTTCGCAAATAATTTGTCAATTTTCAAACTTATGCTTGTTTGCACAATATTTTTATGATAGTGACTGATTTTTTTTTAAATTGCATAAATGAATAGTACTCTTTAATATGAGTAACTTCTCAGAAGAAACAGTATATCAAAAGTTAATATTTTCAAAGGTACAGCAATTTCTTTACAAAATTTCGCAAGTCTCGTGAAAGCGCTCCATACTAAAGTCGTACCTAGCTGTGACGTCACACCTAGGTTAAAGTGTATAAGTATACAGCAGCAGGAACATATTTGTAAATATCTCCGATATTTGTGCGTTTAAGTTCATATTTACCATAACGAATGTTTTTGTGTAAGATGTAAGTAAACTAATGATGTCGGTTGTTTACTAATTTAGCAAAAAAAATTAAACTTTTATTTTTCTACTTTTTAGATGTCTCCAATTACTAAACTACACATAAAATATTACACTTTTTTACAATTATCATGTTGTAATACCTCAACTTTTCTGAATGCGTCAATTCAACTGTAGTCATCATCCCTTACACAATATATTGCTCAAACTTGAGAACAGCTGGACCGATTTGGCTAATTTTGGTCTTGAATTATTTGTGGAAGTTCAGGGAAGGTTGAAATTGTGAGAAATATTGGAAATATTGCAGGGATAATAGTAAAAAACGACCCAACCCACTTCTCCCATACAAACTGTTTACCAGTTAAAATTATTAACTATCATTAATATTTTAAATTTGAGATATCAAGGAATAAAATAGGGAATATGCTTTTAATATATTAGTTATTACTGTTTATTATGTTATTGCCAATTCTTAACATTAAAATAAAAACCATTCTAAGATTTTAATTATTTACTATAATTTCAAAATAAGTTAAGCAGTGATCTAGCCACTTGTACATTAATAAAGCAAAAATATTAGTTTAAAGAAAAAAGTGTTATAATTATTGTTGTACAAGATAAATACAAACTATTACAATTGCACTTTAAAATGTATTTTAGCATGTTTGGGTATTCCCAATTAGACCTTAAATAATGCTAAAACCTATCACTGAGGTGTTTATAAAAATTTAAAAGTATCAAAGCTCTTTTAATATAACTAAACCTTAGATTTAATATGATTGATATTCATCCAAAAATTACAGTAAATGTTGCTATAGCATATTCAAGAATTTGTTCCTTTTCATGACTGTTAAAACTGATTAGAAGGTAAAAATTACATTAAAATAATTTCTCGTTGTTATGTGGATTTGGTTTCAATTTGTTCCTTTTTCTGTTGGACCATTTCTCTGATGTTGTCTTCACTTTCTTTAAGATTTTTCTCTAGATACTGCTTGTTCTCTTCTAATTCGGCAGTGCGACTACTTAAAAGTGAAAGATTTTCCTTTAGATTCCTTTTAATGTCCTCTAAATCAGTTAAAAGGAACATTCTCCCCATTGACTCGTAAGTTTTTGTACCATTTGGTAGGTGGGCCATCTCACGCTGAGTAATTTCTGCATGTTGAGCCACACGTTTTAGTACGCCTATGTGACTGTCAATAATTTGTATCTTCTTACTGGTTGCTACCATTTTTATTTGCAATTCTGCGAAGGCTTTTCTTAGTTCTAAATCGACCGGCTTAGCCATATTTTTTATAAATTCGTTATAAATAGAAAGGGCCTCAAAGCACAGTTACATCAATTATTGACAGTGGGTTATTTTCTATAGACAAGCGTGAAGCGTGCTCTACTCTTTGGTACTTTGACAGTGGACTCAGTGTTGCCAACTCTGTCTTTGCGAAACTACCAATCTCGCGTAATTTTTTACTAAAACCCTACTAAGTGGGATCAAAACCACCAAAAAAGTGACTTAACGTGGAAATCATTAAAAACCCCAATATTTTGGTTTTAGTAAGTAGTAATTATAATAATTTTGTTTAAAAAAAAGATAATTTGAGTCAAATTTTACGTACCTATATAGAAATTAAACGGTCAGTTTTACGCGTCTTACGGACGCGTGTTATAGGCATGTTGACTAAAAGAAAAATTTTCGTCTATTCGATTTAAGACAACATGTTATTAAACAATCAAGAACCCATTTTCATATATTTTAAAAAATGACGTAGACACCAACAATTAAAATTTAGATTAGGAAAGATAGAGAATATATAGGCCTGTGACATCACTCGTACTCGCCATACATTTGTAATTACAAGAGCAACTGTGACGTAACAAATCGTTTTGCGAGAAAGAGATGGGCAATATTTTTTATTTAGTTATAATTTTCAATCGCGTCAATCCAAATACCTATTTCTTTTAGATTTATGTATCTTTAATCAACAATTTTAAAATTTAATTTATAAAATATGATATTCCATACTAGGCAACATCTTTATTATGATGCGTTAATAAGTGAAAAAAATATAAACTGGTATATAATTTTTAGTGCCTAACAGTATGCCATTTTGCAGAGTATTACTGTCTGATGGCTGGAGGCTGTTTCCTACTAAAAGTAACTACTAACAACTAAATATCTACTAAAGAGGGGAAAAAGTACTAAATTTTGTTGTGGCAGCACTATAACATAACTACTACGTTGGCAGCACTGATAGCGGTTGACAATGAGAATTGACGTTGAAGTATTCTACTTTTAAATTGTTGCATTATTTGCGTATGTCTCTCGTCTCAAAGGTCGTTAAAATATTGAAGTTCACCCTTCCTAAAGCGCCATATCCAGCCTACAAATTCAAGGCCGCGGACTAGTAGGCAAAAATGAAAAATGTTTGGCAATAATCCAGCAAAACCAGCACCGGTACTAATAGCCGTCGTCAGCGTCAATAATGTCATTAATATTTTGTGATTTTGCCTACAAGTCCGTGTCCTTGGACTTGCAGGCTGGATGGTCAGTATAGCTCCTTATGACGGCTTTTATACCTGTGCTGGATTTGCAGACTGGACAGGGACACAAGTAAGGTGTTTTAGAGCGTTTTCACTTTTCACACTGTGTTGCGCCTTACTCACCGTAAGGCACTTTAATAAGTATCCGGGTTCCAGGATATCCGTTCCGGAAAATTTTCCAAGTGCAACCGTTTAGAGCATTAAACCAACTTTAGGGCTGAGATTATAAAATCCGGAATCCGGATAGCCGTAGAAAAGTCTGAGCATTGAAAATAGAACTCTGCATATAAACAATAGAGTTGAAATCTTCTTCTTTATAATGGCCTTCCTTGAGGAATAGCCAGTGTCAGTGTCAGGCGAAATAAAAAAAAAACTTTGTTGCCGGGGACGATAACTTTGCGCAAAAGTAGGGCTTAGTGAAAGCATGGAGAATAGAAGTAAGGAGTACCATCTCTCTAAGGCAGAAAAGCTAAAAAGTGTCCGACAAAAGTAATTAAATAATAGTTCCAAAACTGGCCATAATGGCGCTAGAGTGGCAAGGGTGTGGTGCTATGAAGTTAGAATTTTCGATGACTATGACTAGTTTTTAGTAGTTAATTCAGTAAATCATGAATATTCTAATTACTTGTATAGTCGAAAATATTTTTATATATAAAACCGAAGAAGATCCCAAGATTTAATTTTGCGTTTAAATTTTGCCGCTTTACACCCTTGCGTCTGTAGCGCCCCCTATTTAAAGCTATTTTACGGACACTTTTCATGTATGGAGATGGTACTCCTTACTTCTATTCTCCATGAGTGAAAGTACACTGTACAAGAGAAAAATAGTTAAAATCTCGTAATTAAATAAGTTTACAACATCTCATATCTCCTTAATACCTGGAACAACAAGACAAAAACAAAGTGTTAGTTAGAAGAGACAAATACATCTACAATCGAATGTTATTAAGGTTAATAAAATTACACAGAACATCAACAAAGGCGGTATGGACTAAAGATAAAAGGGATTGGAAATCAGAAGAACGAGGGATATAAGGGGGAAGTGAATCATATATTATAGAGATATATATAGTTATAATATAATAATCATAATAATAATAATATTAATAATAATAATAATAAAAATAATAATATAATAATAATAATAATAATCACATTATAGAGTTGAAATCGAACACATGAGTGTCGAACCAAATGTCTATGTCATATATGACAGCTCGACACTTTCTTTTTTAATATATGGCGTCGGCTTATCTTATAACCATTTGCCAGTGTCAACTAAAAAAAGGCGGGAAATAGAACTTTCGTTTCAATTTTTCAACTCTGTATTCCTATATCATCAAGTCTAAAGTCTCGTCAAAGTCCAAATAAATAGTCAGTACAATCCATGGTGTCAGTCGATTCAGTAAAGTGGTAGAAGCTCTACTGAAAGTTCCTACGGAGTTTTGGCGGGAAACACAAAATAGCACGTTTTTAGAAGTTGTACCACTTGCCCACACTTGTACACGATAATGAATATTTAATGGTTAATATTCTACCAATATTACACATTAAGAACCGAGATAACACAAATTTATAAAATATTACAAATTCCACAACGTCACCCATTGTACTCCCCGGCAAAACTCCAGCTCGACACTTGAAACTTTCATTTCTCTCTCTTTAAACTTTCAGAACTCTCGACTAATACAATAGAGCTGAAAATCGAACACATTTGACACTGTCACATTTGACATTCATATTTGACTCAACAGTCGTGAGTTTGATTTTCAACTCCATTGTATTAGTCCAGAGTTCTATTTCCAATGATGTGAATTTTCTCAAGTCGGAGAGATTCCGGTAATATAGTCCCAACTCCCAGCCTAATGTTTTAGGCTGGGACTATATGCTCCAGAATCCGGAACACCGGCGAAAATTCAGTAATAATTAAAAATTAATTATAATTCAAAAATATTTTAGAACTTTATATCCATCATCATCATCAAGAAACAAATTTTAATTTCTTTTCCGGTCTTGTAAACTGGACGCATGTACGCACCCACAGGTATATAGACTCAAAAACTAACCGACTACATGGACTACGCAGGCAATACGGATATTGCTTAGTGTGGAATATCACATTTTATGAATTAAATTTTAAAATCTGTTGATTATATATACCTACACAAATGTAAAAGAAATAGGTACTTAGATTGACGCGATTAAAATTATATTGTAAAAATATTGCCCATCTCTTTCTCGCAAAACGATTCGATATCTCGATCACTTGCCGATAATATATCTTTCATAAAATTTTTTTCCCTTCTATTTTGGCAACTTGACACAAAGGATGCGTATGTTATGCCACAGACAAATAAAAAGGTTAGGAAACGGCATCTTTCATATTGTAAATTTAAATTGTTTGTATCTTCGTTATTTTTTAAGATATACGAAAATGTGTTTTAGATTGTTTAATAACATGTCTTACATCCATTAGACGAAAAAAATTTTTTGGGCAACTTGCCTATGGAAAAATTTAAAACATTCTTCGATTTTTCCTCGACATTCAATAGCTATTACTCATTACTACCTAATTTTGTCGGTAGGTATGTGAATTTTCACAATGTTGACTGTTGTTCGTTGAAAATTTAAATAACCATAGACAATACCATACACTAAATGAAACAATCCAAAAACAATCGTCGGATATCTTTTTCGTTCCTTGTATCGTCGTCACGTCGATATAGTTTTTATCTCTTTCGCGTCTATCGACTCTCTCAAGTGTCTCGAATGTGACATGGCGTCCATCAAGATATATCACGGCCTCGTATAAAACTGTTTTAATGACAGTGATCTAATTTAGCATTTTATTTTAGAGGCCGTAATAAATTGTACATTTGCATTGATGGTAATGCATGCAAGGAAACCTCAGCGAATAAGCGATGGGTATGATACGCTTTCAGATGCTTCGGCATCACAATCTGTAGATGGCGGTCGCCGATAGTTTTGCTGTTTGAATGAAAATTCTAAATATTTTTGTCTTTTTCAGGTACTTTGAGAAACACCAGGCCCATCCGTATCAGGTAAGCTTTTATCTGCAAAGTATAATAGAGCTAGAGGATTGTTAAATTTTTTGTAGGAATAGTCATGTTGACTCAAGTACTCTACGTAATAAGTAATAACACCTCCCAACCATTCTTTTCCTGTTCTAATCGTACACTCCTAGTGCTGCTGTCTTATAATCTTTCCATGTTTTGAGCCCTGTCCCTTCCGTAGATAATCTAATTATCGAAACATTAAACATTGTATGACAATAATGTTTAGTGCTTGTTTCTGGCGTTTTCGTGGTAAATACACTTTAAATTTTATGTCAAATTAACCTAAAACTACTTATGTTTCATAAATAAATGTTTCCACATAGTATGTTGCTAAATACGTTATCAATTATAAATATTTTTCGTTATTATTTACTTATAAGAGTGTTTGATGCAATGGCCTAATTTTAACGACTTAATGGTTTTTTTGTTCATTTTATTTATTTACATCGTACTTGATACAATTATCAATATTTATTTTTCATAAAGGTTATAATTGATGTTTATTTTTGTGTGATAAGTTACGTTTGCAATACAGAAGTACAACTCCAAGAGAGCTGGCAATGACTACAATGCTCCTGAGAGCCGCTACACACCACTCAGATCCCCCAACGGCAATGTGCCCACTCACAGTCACAGTGGGCACACCGGGCACTCTGCCCATGGTCACCACCACTACAATCACATGCCAGAGGACAGAGGATATGTCACATCAAGA
Source organism: Phengaris alcon alcon (assembly GCA_037179445.1). Classification (NCBI taxonomy): domain Eukaryota; kingdom Metazoa; phylum Arthropoda; class Insecta; order Lepidoptera; family Lycaenidae; genus Phengaris; species Phengaris alcon. The sequence continues at coordinate 80,666 of JAYRCH010000565.1, read as the reverse complement.
AATTCCTATATGCAGAAAGGTTCTGAAAAGGAGAGAGATAGAGACTACAAATCCTCTAGAAATAAGTATACAGGTAAGTTTTTATTTGCTGTTATTAATTATTAAAAATCAAAAAAAAAAAAAAACAAAAAACAATCTGGTTGGCATTATTTTCTGATTATTATCAGAAAAAAGAGCAAATTAGTTTTAAGAAATATAATTGAAGTATGATAATTTCTCAACAAACACAATATTTTTTAATATTTTCCTAGGGTTTGTTGTTTACATTGAGTTGTTAATTGTGACATAATGTAAGGGTTAGAATTAGGGAGGGGTTGTGGTGATTTTACAGACATCTTCTAATGTTAAGTTACATACTCTAGACTTAGTTAAAAAAAAGGGAAAGTTAGCAATAATATTGAGGTATTATACTTTTTTCAGTAATTAATTAATAATAGCATATTTTCCATTTGTTTGATAATAAATGAAAAAAATATGCTAAAACATGTAGCTGTCAAAGTATGATAAACTCAGGAAAAATATTCAGTAGTTATTACTATACCTAAATGTTTTACAAAGTAATACTTATCATATAAATACTATAACTCTTGCTAGAGCGAATATAGATTTTTGACATTGCTTTTCAATATTTTGTTAATATATGAAATCTAACAGCTAGTTATGTAAATTAATTAAAGAGATAAAGAGAATGTTTTGTGGAGTAAACATATTTCTTTTACTTGTATAAATTTAAAAATGTAAACTTGAAAAAGCAAGCGAAATTTCTATAATCATAATGTTAGGAAAGCAAATGAAATTAAGTGATCAAAAGTATGCTGCTTATATGCGAAGTGTTATCCTACAAACAGTTAAAGAAAGAAAAATTCATGTATATATTAAAAATAATTTCAGATGTTAGATCACCTAAAGAAAAACGTATCAAAGATAGTGAAAGAGAAAAAAATAACCATGAACGATGTGAATCAGAGAAGAAAAGTAGGACTAGTGGCATGAACAGTAGTGTAAATAGAAGTAGTAAATACGACAAGAGGAGTGCACCATCTTCCAGTGTGCACTCGGCCAGTGAATGGTCGGAGCATATTAGTTCTTCAGGGAAGAGATACTATTATAATTGTGTGAGTGAAATATCTCAGTGGGAGAAGCCAAGAGAGTGGGACTCAAGAAGAACAACATCCAAAGATTCAACATATTCGTCGAGAAACAGTAAGCAATTTATTATTTTCTAATTAATATTATTTTCATTCTAATTTGTTATCAAACATTAAAACAACACTATACTATGTCTTACTGCACTGCTTTTGCAGTTTGAAGAATGTACATGTATCTACATTATTATTAAAATTTGGTTTTATTCTGATAACATTTAACACAATACAACATTTAACAACATTCATGAAGAAATATAACTTACCTATATTAATCTGGGAAATGTAGACATTCTAATGGTGAAATTTTTTTTAATAACAACCTGTAGTTTTTGGGATACTTACAAATGTTTCTTCTTTAAATAACAATATAAGTATACAAAGTAATTATTATTATGTATGTTAGATTTAATTTTTGCTTATAAATTCTATACATAGCATATTTTGGAATTTCCCTTTTGGTGAATCCAAAATGATTTAAGGTGAACACATTGGCTACCATTTTACTGTGTGAACTCTGGGTCAATTTATGACCATCACCTTTATAATGAGCGAAATAAAAAAACATATTACACAATATATTTCATGTGTATTTATGACATAAAAAATCGATGTTTTATTAAGAATGTCATCCTTTAGAGTTTTGTTTATTTATATTTTACAGTGTAATACTTACACCAACAAACTAAAGGATAGTTAGCATAAACATTTCATATAGGTATAAAATCATAAAAATTATCCTATATTGATAAAAATCAATATAGTTTTATTAAACAAATATTTTTATATTGTTAACACCATACTATGACTCTTCTCACTAAATCTCTAGCAACTGAGCAGGTTACCAAAACTTCTTTGCTTTGTTTTAAATACCATTAGTTTCTTTAATACATAAAGTATTTCTCTAAACTCTCTACACTCTTACACTCTAAAATATAAATAAACAAAACTCTAAAGGATGACATTCTTAATAAAACATTGATTTTTTATTAATTGCAATTATACAGTTTTAATAACCCAAAACTATATTATTAATCACTTATCAGAGTTTCCCAACATTTTTTTAGGGCGCACAGGGATTATAAATAACTAGCTTTTTCCCACGGCTCCGCCCGCGTAAATAAAGTATCGGGTATACAACGGGAATACGGTCCTTTTTTGAATAAAAAGTAGCCTATGTTTTAATCACGAGCCTAAACTACTACCACACCGAATTTATCGAAATCTGCTCAGTCGTTTTTGCGTGAAAAAGTAACAAACATCCATCCATGTTACTGTGTGACAAACTTTCAAATTTATAATAGTAGTAGGATAATACTTTCATGCCTCCCTGTGACATTTGACTGTGGAGGCGTCGATAAATTTCTGATAAAATAATATATTGTTGAATTTGTAATTTGCCCCCCTTGTCACTGCTGTACCCATCTACTCCTGCACTAATTAGTAATGAGAATCTGCACTTAAATCTAAACAAAGACAAATAAAATTCTTAGATATCCCTTCACTAATGCGTTAGCAGAAAAGAATAATAAAATACTTTATCTGTTAATTAAGTTTTCTCGAAACTGTTTTTAATGTTCTAGGTTTAGACACAATAAGGTTTGAACTAATTTAAAGGGAGAAGTAAGTAGTAGAAGATTAAAAACTATTGGATTAAATTTATTTGGGTATAAATCTTAAAATAATAATATTATGTACCTACCGATCTGTACCGAATGTATCTACCGATAAATTTTCAATCTTACTGCTATACAAATAATAAAAACATAAAAAGGTATTACATTTTCATATTAAAACATACTAAATCAATTCAATAAAAACAAATATATATTATGTAAATAGAAAGTCATTTATTATCTACAATCTAGATTCTAGGTAATGGTAGGATGTGTTGATGACATGAACATGAAGGAAAGAATGCAGAAAGGTCTTGTACACATTGGGCGAAAAATAAAAGAACTCTTAAGCACACTTGCTAGGGTGAACTGTGCCCCAAATTGAAAGGGAGGATAGAGTACAGTTGATTTAAGCCCTGATTTCACCAAACTTAAAAAACAGCACTTAACGCTAAACCCGCATTTGATCTCTCTATCTCATTCAACAGACACGGGACTATCAGATCTTTAAACCGAAGCTTAGTGTTAAAAATTGTTTTAATACGTTGGTGAAATGGGACTAAGACATGTTGTCAGATAAGAACAAATAACAATATATGACCACCGTAGAAATGGGTTTTGCTTATGGAAGAATATACTCTATCTTTCTGTTTGTTTGTACGGGCTTATATCTGAATCGGCTAGAGTGTAGCCGGTCTATCACTCTAGAACAATTTTAACGGGATTTTGACCATCGGATAGCTGATGTTATAAAAAGCAACATAGGCTAATTTTATTTTATGCCTCATACAAATGTAGCCATACTGAAATACACTAGTAATCGTTAAAATCTCCTATTAAAGTCGCTGTCAAAAACAGCTTATCGCGGCGAGAATTCCCTGTGATAGGCTTAAGTGTAAAAATGGAAACATGCATTAGAAAAGCGCCCAATGTGTACCATCCGTTTTCGTTATGGTGTCACTACACTGTGAAATAATATGCAATAAGCTACAAGGTCAAGGTTAAAGCTAACATGTTAAATAACTTGGGATTACATAGTTGCACCTAGCAATTATTCAAATTGAAAATATTTAAAAGTTAGTTAAACAGTCATTTTATGTTTAATGCTAAATTATAAGACACTTCCAGATTTTTTAGGCTCTGGATTAAAACATAGGCTACTTTTTATCCCGGAAAAGTACAGTGTTTCTTTGGGATACTATATTTACGCGGGTGGAGCCGCGGGCAACAGCTAGTATTTTATAAATATAGTCAACGAGCTGTTTCCCGTGGCTCCGCCCGCGTAAATATACTATCGAGTATCCCACGGGAACACTGTACTTTTCCGGGATAAAAAGTAGCATATTATCCACAGTCTAAACTACTACCATACCAAATTTAATCAAAATCCGTTCATAAGTTTTCGCGTGAAAGCGTAACAAACAAACTTACATTCACATTTATAATATTAGTAGGGATGTAATTTAAAAACGACAGAGTTGAGATTTTAACTAGATTAAAAAAATTGTGTAGTATGTAATATATGGACTTTGGGTTTGTTTATTATACTAAGACGATTCATTATTAATTCACTAGCCTTTTTCCCGCGGCTTCGCCCGCTTAAATTATCCGCGTAAATCGCTTTCTCATAGTAAATTGAGTATTTTTAGGAGAGGAGAGGGGAGGATATCAATGTACGTAAAATAAATATGTCCACCATCTTGGAATTACAAAATGAATGTCATTTTCGTATTCAGAACCCCTAATATCCGGAAAACGACACACATAAATAAAATAAATACCTACCTTTCCGCCATTTTTTCAGTAGGAATGATATTTAAAAACAAATGAATTTTTTACAATCAGCACCTCCAAAAAGCTACAAATGGCACCTATATTCATTTTATAAAAAATAAATATTTGCTATCTTGGAAATTCTAAATGGGTGACTTTATTGTAATCAGCACCTCCAGAAATTTTGAAACGGACACCTATATTAGTTTAAATAAAAATAATATGTCCACCATCTTTGATTTAAAATTAATGTCATTTTCGTATGTAGTTCTACATAACCTAGAAAACGACACCCATCAATTAGTATAGTCGACAAACTGATTTTCGTGTCAAATTGAGATACTGGTCCTACAACTATGTGTTGATACCTCGTTGGATTCGGAATGGCGTCTAGAAAATTGTGCTAAAAGCACATAAATAATGGCAAAAGTTATTTTCTAGACGCCATTCCGAATCCAACGAGAGGTCCGTATTAATTCCGTTCTCAAAACTCGTTCTCAAGACCCTTCTTGGCTGAGACGGTCTCAAGTAACGATTAGCTTCTCAAGATGGTCTTTAATTAATAGTATGATATCAAGACCGTATCAGTCTATAACGTGATTGAGATCGTCATCTACACGACAGAAAATAATCAAATAACGTTTCGTTTACACTTTTAAAAAGAGCGGCATTATTGATTATACATTCTTTCAATATTTCTTTTTAAAAATGTAATATTTTATATAAATATACAAAACAAAGTTTAGTCTGTATTTTTATTTATTGAAAAAACAGATTTTCATTAATTTTAACGTAGATAATATTTATTATTCTGTAACATATCAATATCCATATTTTTATAACAACTACGTAAAACGGACTACGGATCATTGACATTCGAAAAAAAGTTCTTCGTTTTCTTCTTTAAAATGGCTCCTTAGTGATTTGAAACTCAGAACTTACATTATATACTCAACACAAATTATAGTTACGAATAAAAATACATTGTTGATATTTCTTCTTCTTGGCAATCGCGGTTGCAAAGGTTTTGCACCATTCTGCCAGGTTCGAGTATTTACCGTAAGTATCTCAATTTGACATGAAAATTAGTTTGTCCACTAGTCTAAAGGAGATCAGCAAGTCGAGTACGAGGCTAAAAAAAGTATTTATTGTAAGTTGTACTTTATGAACATAGGAACAAAAAAGCAAATATATTATACATCAAACTCGGCGGATAAAAGATAATTGATTAAATATAACCTCCTATTGTTCAATATATTGCTCTAGTGGCGAATGGCGGAAAAGCGACATCTATTATTTGCGGTGTAAATTACGTAATTAAATTAATAACTAGTTTATTTGGAAACTCAATATGCTAACAGATAAATGATAGATGTCGCTTTCATGTTGCGAAAACCAAAAACATAATAATTATTCTTCTTCGTATATAAATAGTAACTAGTAAAGAAGGATCTATACTCCAATTAAAATAAAATATATCTACTCGGACACTAGATAAAGCTTTTGCGCCTCAATTTGAGGCGCAAAAGCAAAAGCAAAAAACAATTTACAGCATGATAACCATAGACTATATAGATATGATGACAACGATTATTACAGATAAGTACGTATTTTGTACATCAATTCTCTGATATTCGTAGATTCATAATTTTATTCCCAAGTCCTAAAAATATAATATATTTTTTTATATAATAACTTTTTAGGTACCTACTGTAAAACCATATCCGCCATTTGAAATTTCAAACACACAATCTACACCCCCAGAAACCTAGAAAATAACGAAGATATATTCGTTTTATAAAAAAAATCTCATCTTGGTATCAAAAAATGTAATTTAGATTTACGATTTTTTGATGCGACCTCGGTTCACTGCCTGTTATGTTTTTTGAATTACCTACATTAAGGGAAGCAATATGAGCCCATTCTTGAAAATGTGCTGTCAAGTTGTCGCCAAGATGGTTATTCATTCACTAAAATAATATCTCTCTGCCGGCTCGACCGGATAAATAAATACTCACAGAAAATCGGCGTGAAATATCACTTGCGTTGTGTTTCGGCTTTAGTGAGTGGGCAACATTACCATATTGTTATTTTTGGACAGGTTAAGATTTATTATGTTTCGAGTATTTTGTCAAAACTGTCGTAAGCAGTGAAACTTCGTCTAGGGTAGGGTTGCCATCCGTCCGGGTTCCCTCAGATTTTTCCTAGTTGAGAGGGCCTGGGAAGTGTCCGGGTAGCATTTCCTTTGGAGACAAATTTGGGAGGCGTCCGGATATTGAATTCCGAAATCGGAGTTTTTCCCGCTCTTTGTCCGGGTTGTCAAATTTAAGAGATGGCAACCATAGTCTACATAGGAAGAGTACTCTAGTATGTAGTTTAGATCTCTGGATGGCTACTATATCCTCAGAGAAATATTAGTGATGAACTACGATGCCTCTTAACTTTTCTGGTTACTTCAACAACATATTATAGCAACTATATCATTCTGAAGTTTAGGAGATCTTTAGATTACTGTACTTCATAATATTATTAATGTTGAATACATACTTTCTTTAGATGAGAGCAGACTTCTCCATATTTTAATGTTAACTGACAGACTTCGACTTCTTTGCCTCATCCACATTCAAAATACTTTTAAAGCATATTTTCTGATTCTCTCAGATTTTCTAAGAATATCGGTACAGTAGCGACGCCTAGCTGCAGAAAGTATCTAAAATCCATATTAAAGGTTTTTATACCCCTTCCGGCACCAGACTGGGCCTCGCACCCGTCCGCTCCAAACAGCAGTCAGATAGCATAATCTTGACTCATTGCACGTAGACGCGACAAAGCTCGATATAGCTATCTCACGCCCCAGTCATTTGTCGAACTAATTAATTGGTCGAGTGAAGCAGAAAAGTTGGTGTTAATAAGCCAATGTGTTTGTAGTATGTTAGCTGATTAACAATAAGGCGCGGCGATTAGGTGGGCGGGCAATATCTGTGCGATGACCCGCTATAATCTCATTTACTCTAAATTGATTGAAGCTACAGCGTATATTGATCTAGTTCATACTAGCTGCTTTGAAGTTAAACTCGATTTCTGTGTAATGAAAAGATAGAAATATGCTCGTGCTTCATAATGTACATTGAGTTTTTGTGCGCGACTTCGTCCGTGGGGACTCCTAGAGGATAGGACATAGGATACTTTTTATCCCGTTCCCGTGGGACGTGACATAAAGGGTGGTTTAACAAAACACAACTGACAGCTAAACGTAATGCTGTCTATGGTTGAAAATATGACAATAAGAAATTTTGAAGTAGACCGGTTGATGTGTTTAGTTTCGAGTTTCTATTAGCTTTTAAATGTGCCGATATTATCATTAACAATTCCGCGACCAAGACGATCGAATCTTTCCCGAAAAAGCCGTAATGCTACTAGGATTCGAAACATTGCGAATGAAAGGACTGAAGATGAAAAGGAATTAATTAGGTGTATATGTAGGTTGTAGGTATAGGTAGGTATAGGTATAGTTATTTATTTTTTCTAGTTCATAGTTGAGACAACAACGTGTGTCGGGGCAGCTAGTTTTAAATATTTTTGATGCAATCTTTCAAGCCTCATTTTTAAACACGTATTTATTTGAATGCATTTTTCAGAGCATGAATCTCAATTTTCATCGAAATCGGTGCAGAGTTAAAGATTTCTAAACTTTGAACCCCTATTTCACCACTTTAAGGGTGGATTTTTTTTACATCCCTTCCTAGTGTTCGTCTCCATTGTAAATTAATAATCTAAATAAGAGCATGTCGGTACATGTCTAAGGTGGGTTCCGTAACTGTCAACGCGTAATAGGTTTTTTCAAATTACTTCAAAAGTTACTGTTCTATTTCGTTCAAAATAATTTTCCTAAAGAGTTTTTAGCATGATCTATCAGCATAGCAAATTACAAGCTTCTATCTCATATAGTTTAGAAATGGGAGCAACTTACAAATCACTTTGGAGGCCGATTACTCGAAAATGGTCGACTTTTGTAAAAAAGTCATGTATGAAACCTTACCTTTATTTTAAAATACCTCTTCAACGATACCCCACACGATGAGTAGAATAAAAAAATATTTTTCATCCCCACTTCACATGTATGGAGGGCTACCCATAAAATATTAAATTATTATTATTTTATGATGCCAAAACCGAGATCTATACACAATCTGTAACTATACCAAATTTCATCTATTTATATTTATGACTACAGAAGCTAAAAGCGCGGACAGACAGACAGACAGACAGTTTTGTGTACCTATGCATTTCTGGATTTCTATCCCCCTTTTATGGGGAATAACTTTCTTTTACACAGTCGGGTTATAATTTTTTTTAACTTATTTTTTTTATTTCGTATTTTTCCGTTTCCCAATCGAACATATTTTTGGAATAATATTAAAAAGTAATTAAAACACATGAAAGAAATAAAAGAAATATCTTCTTCATGAGCGCGGAGGGAGCCAATTTTTTTTCTAGATTTAAAGAACGATAATAATAAAAGTTATAATATTATTTTAATAAATTAAAATCATTAATACAGTAGTTACAAGGACACACAGAGTTACAAAGACACACAGACAGACAGACAGAGCGAAACTTACTTGTTCACGTTACGTTTTTTAATTTCATTTACGTGGTGACTTTTTATTCCGTCTGATTAAAATAATGACTGGTTAGGTACGTATCCACAATAGCATCCTACTATTATTATAAATGTGAAAGTGTGAGGATGGATGGATGGATGGATATTTGTTTGTTACTCTTTCACACAAAAACTACTGAACGGATTTCAATAAAATTTGGTATGGTAGTAGTTTATGCTCTTTTATAGTATACTTTTTTGCCCGAAAAAGTACAGTGTTCCCGTAGGGTACAGTTTTTACGCGGGAGGCGCCGCGGGCATCAGCTAGTCTATACATAAATGCATTTGTATCAAAGCTGAAGTATTTGAAAGTAGGGAAATTACAAAAAAAAAATGAATTTATGTCACCCTATTGCGCGGGCGACGGGGCGCCACGTCTAGCGCCGCGCGCCATTGATTGCTCCAATCATTCGCTAGGTCATAGGGTCAACAATATGGTGACAATTATTTGCAACAAGCTGTTGTCCGCGGCTCCGCCCGCGTCAATACATAGTATCCCAAAGGATCACTGTACTTTTTCGGGACAAAATGTAGCCTATGTTTTAATCCAGATCCGGAACTACTACCATACCAAATTTCACCGAAATCCGTTCAGTACTTTTTGCGTGAAAGTGTAACAAACACCCATCCATACATCCATCCATCCTCACAAACTTTCACATTTATAATGTTTGTAGGACAGCTGGTGCCCGCAACTTCGTTTTCATAGAACTAACGGAAACGAAACCCTGTTATTTAAACGGAACTCTAAGATAAAGCAGCCTATGTGAGACCTTCTAACATCAGCTTTCTGCCAGTGAAAGTCCCGTGAAAATAGGTCCAGCCATTTCAGAGATTAGCCGGAACAAACAGACAGACAGACAGATAGACGGACAGACAAAAATTAAAAAAAATATTTTTTTATTGTAAGTACGGTATATACTTTCATATGCATTAAATATGTGAAAAGCCGATAAATTTAAATTACAAACAGACACTTAAATTTATTTTATTTACTTTTTTAAATCTTTAAATTAGTAAACAATGATTTCAAGTTAGTAGTGCGATGCATATTTTCATTAAGTTAAAAAAAATTAAACTTACATCCGTATCATTAGTTGTTTCCTCGAGATTTCCTTCACTCGACTCAACCTCAATCCACGAAAATTGTATCATTTGTTCAACTAAATGTCCTCTACTTGAGGAATTTCCTTACATGAGTCGTGGAATCAACTGTCAAAGTTAAGGTACCTCAGGACGTACCTTGAGTTATTTATATACATAACAGGTATAATTATTTGAAACATTGTACAATATAATTATTTGAAGCAATTACGCAATTATAGAGGGCTACTTATTTGAAGAGAATCGTGGAGGATTTTTTGGTATTTCTGGATTACCTTTACAAAAATCCGTATAATTATGCAGCGCGTAGATATTTACACGACGCTAGAAACCCCTTAGAGCGGTAAGGTTTCGAGGAATTTAAAAAACGATTATGTTTAGAGAAGTCCCTCTGGTAGAAGTAATTTAACCACTTTTGAACCTACCAATACGTGGAAATAACAGGGGACTACCAATCCCACCCATTATTCAATTACTTAACGCGTTGCGAACACGACAATACAAGTTAAACGAAGGGTTATAATATCATACTGCCAAATTAGGATCTAATTTTAATGGTAACTATCGGTGTTAACATAAAAAAGTATATTTTTCTATGATTATCTATGACGTCATACCTCCCCACTCAACCACAAACCTTTCTGAGGTAGAAATTACGTTTAAGAATACCAAATTGGAGGAACTTCTTAAGGATACCCCAGTTGAGGTTGAGTCGAGGCGGATCTGAGGAAACAACTAATGATACTAATGGGTGTAAGTGTGCCAGAGTCCTATATTTTATGTATCTATTAGAATAGAACATAATTTGTACAGCGCCACCTAGTTGTAAACGCGATAACTAGGTCAAATCACATACAAATTCCTAGTATACGCCAAACGCGCTCACGATCGAATGCGAAAAGAAAAACACACTTACCACTCCGTAGCACCTATTATGAAAGTTAAATTTTTGCTTACTTTTTCAATGTTCCATGTTAATCATGTTTAATTATATGAGGAATGATGATTACATTAAAAAAAACTATAACCCGACTACCTAAATTATATAGTCTATCTTACCCGGGCTATTATTACGAATCTATTGACACCCTATTTATTAAAATCGGACCAGTAGTTTAGGCGCTACGGTGCCGCGGTGGAACGTACATACATACATAAATAAATAAATAATAAATTAAACTGTCTAACAAACTCTCAAAATCATTACTCTTCCTTTTAGCTTTGCCGTAGTCGAGTAATACAATAATAACATAATAAATAACCCTATAAAATAATCACAAGCGCATTTCCTTCGTTCAATATTCGTAATAACCTCAGTGGGCAATTGTAGATTATTGAGTAGTAATGTAAGTTACAAATCGATAGTAATATGTAACGATGTTTTATAGAATAGGGGGCTTTGGTTCGAAATTGACCAGGGGGCTTAGCATGGCGATCCGAAGAAGAAATAAATTAATGAAGAAATGTTCTATCCAAATAGTTCGTTGCAAAATAGTTCTTAATCCATGGTAACAAGGATGTCAATAGAAGTCAATATTTCTATACAGCCATATTTTTGAAATGGCTGCCGGGAAATATTCTGTCAAAAAAAAACAAATATTCAAGTAAATGACTGAACGTAAGGAAACTATTTGTCTAGTAGTGCCATGATGTGGAGTAGTTGACATTATTGTAAGACTATTTCACATTGAATTATGAAAACATTTCTACTTTAGCTGCCAAAAGAGGCCATTTTGTGAGCTCATGCTCGGGAACAAAATAAATGTTGTTTCTCATAACGACGATGCATCAACCTTGTGCTGCCTTACGATAAGACCTATTTTGCTCCGAATGGTATTAATGTTTCTTCAATCTGTAATTTTGTCGATTCTTCGGTGTTTCTAGGGTGCGCATGCTAAGCCTGCAGGTGGCGAAAGCAATGAAATGGTTGCCAATGTGTGTTCCCTTTAAATCATATTTGTTGTCACCAAAAGGGCAATCCCCAAAAACGCCGGGTATAAAAGTTATGAGCTAGAATAGTAACAGTTTGGCTATGGAAACATGGAAATAATGACGATCCCCGAATGTCATTAAAAACGTGGTTGCAATGTATTACATATTATGTTGATCGGTGTAGGTGTAGTTTTTGATGTTGTACATATTACGCCTACAGTTTAAACGTACGGGGGTACGATTTCTTGCGGAAGTTCCGTAATTATGGAGGCGGAAACATAGCTCCGTTACAACTCTAATCTGTACCTACACCTACCAACCCACAACATCAACTCAACTACATACTCCTACAGCATATACCAACAATTGTATCTACTCCTACATCTCTACCTACTATGATTTGGGATTTTATTCTTGCTCCTAACTTCTATACCCGGCGTTTTTTGGGATTGCCCGTTTGGTGACATCAAATATGATTTAAAGTGAACCCATTGGCAATTATTTCATTGATTTCGATTCTGGGTTTTTGATGTTTAACATATTTCCTCTTGCTTTCTTGCAATTTGTGGGAGGGTTTTCGTGAAATGGGAGGGAAAGGTGTAACAGGAAGTCGCGGAAGCGCGTGCGCGCAGATTTGATTTGACGAATGAGCGCGCGGAGGTAGAGTTGGACGTCAGATTCGAATAAAATAAGGAACCCTTATAGTTTCGCTCTGTCCGTCCGTATGTCTGTCTGTCTGTCTGTCCGCGCTTCTAGCTTCTGTAATTATGAATATAAATTGATGAAATTTGGTATAGTTCTAGATTGTGTACATCTCGGATTTGGCATTAAATATTTTTATATTTTAGGGGTGGCTCTCCATACATGCGAAGTGGGGATGAAAAATATGTTTTCATTCTACCTCATTGTGTAGGGTATCGTTGAATAGATATTTTAAAATGAAGGCAGGGATTCATACAGGACTTTTTTACAAAGTCAATACTCCTTAGACATGTCCGGACATGCTCTTGGTTAGGTGATTTTAATTTATCAGAACACCGAGCAAAGCTCGGTTACCCAGGTGCTTTCGTATAAATTGAGTACGGAAAAAATAATGAGTTACGTATTTGAGCGTTTTCTAAAATTCAGCCCCTAGGAGGGTAAAATAGGGAATGAAAGTTTAAAAAAACGCACAGGCCAAACTCTTCAAGCTATTTATATAATATATTATAATTGAAATTTCGTATACGTATTACCCATAATATGACGAAGGCATCCAATATTGAAGGATTTTACAAAATTCAGCCCCCAAGGGGGTAAATTTGAAATTTGGCATAAGTATTTTTCATTTGACGAAAGCATTCACTAAGGAAGGATTATTCAAAATTCAACCCCCAAGTTTGTATGAAACTTTTTATTCCTTGGATATAATATTTGCATGCAGAAATTTCGTATGAATTGCGTACGGGAAAATAATGAGTTACGTATTTCAGCGTTTTCTAATATTCAACCCCTAAGAGAGTAAAATAGGGGATAATATAGATAGTATAATATAATGAAAGTTTTAACTTATTATAAAGATATCGTTTAAAACCAATTTTCACGCGAAAGCTGCGGGCAAATAATGCTAGTCTTGTGATGATATGTATAATCGTAATCTCGGAAACGGCTGCAAGTATTACCATAAAGTTTTGTATACAGCGAGTTTTGGGAGAGAGAAAAAATCGGTCTCGATTCTAGCTAGGTCTTATGAATGAGAAACTGCGCATTTATTACATATGTTTTATTGTGTTTCGCAAAGCAAATTTCGATAACCCAGGTATGTATTTTGTTATTATAATATATCCTTGGCGAAACATTCCAATAACTTTAATAATGCCAAATAGCCTGAACCCTGATTTTCTCTACAACTTGTACCCTAGGGATACGCATAATTGCAAAAGCTGGAATATTTCTTATTACACTGCACTCAGTCCTACATAATATCATGTATGCATGTGTATGGCAATCCACGTAGAACTGAGTTCTGTGTATGATAATTATGTCTAATAACTTATTCTTATGTAACTTTCGTCGACCTTTTAATAAATAATAAATAAATAAATCTTTATTCTGCCACTTTTGACATTACACCACCAAAGTATACACATAGATAACAATGTATTACTATTAGTATGAAAATGAAACAAGCAAAGAAAATATACCTACTTACAACTAAAGTACAGGGTGGGCCATATGAGTGTTGGCATTTAACTCCTCAATTTCTCGAAAACGCGTGGCGCGGGGCGGCGGGGACATATGTTATTAGCTGCACCGCTTCATGGAAATTTAGTCGCCATGGAGCCGTACACGGGAGCGCAGCGTGCATTTTGTGTCCGAGCATATTACGAAAACAATAAATCAGTGATTACTGCACGACGTTTGTATCGACATGAACACGGTTTACGCGATTTCTGTGGTTTCAACAGGATGGGGCCACATGTCATACGTCTAGGGTATCCATAGAGCTGCTGAAAAATATTTTTCCCGGAAAACTAATTTCTAAGAGGGGGGATATTGAATGGCCACCACGTAGCCCCGATCTCTCTCCATGCGATTATTTTCTATGGGGATACCTCAAATCAGTAGTCTACAAGAGTAATCCGACCAATTTAGAGCAGCTGAAGAGGAATATTATCCAGGAATGTAGCAAAATACCGAGAACAATTTTTCAACGGGTTTTCCAAAACTTGCGACTTCGCTTGCAAGAGTGCCAAGCAGCCGAGGGAAGTCATTTGGACAATATTATTTTTAGGTCTCAAAAATTCCTGTTTCTACTTTTTAAAAATACAAATATATTTTAGTTGTTTCGTAGTTCTTTTTTAATTGAATATTGAAACCGCCAACACCCTTATGGCCCACCCTGTATGAATAAGAATAACAAAGCCGTTGATTTGTTTCAAACAACTTATGTATATGTATGATAATTAATAACAAACAAATAAAAAAAGAATTACGGCGGTGCAACACCCAAAACGCGCAGAATCGGAGATCCACTCTGGTTATGACGACATGGGAAAGTCGTCCCTGGTCTTACGACCCCTTGTTTCCGGGCAGGGGGCGACCAAACTACAGCAGTCTCTTATAAATATAATTTAATAATAATATAATAAATTAATATTTTTACGGCAACACACAATAATATTTAATACCTATAGAGAACCCAAATTATCGCATTTTTTTTTTATTTTCTTTTTAAATTGCAATCTATTTAATATTATATTACGTCACAAAGTTGAGTTTTTAGTAAATACAGATATTTATTTTTAAAATTACAAACAGTCTTCAGAGCACGAAACGGTGGAGGCAGATTAATCCAAATTTCGCTGGCGACATGTCTGAAACTTCCCCTAAACGCAGTGGTATGATGTAGCTGTGAGATCATTAGGTAGCTCGACCCCCTGGTGGTCATATTTAGCTGTTTTTGACTTGCCCACTGTAGTTTACCGTAAAGATAAGATGGAATTTTTAAATTGACTACGCCAAACAAAAGAGTAGCAAAATGCAATTGCCTACTCCATTCGCAGCCAGCGTAACTGTTGATGTACGGCGTTACATTTTGCACCCTCTGGATGAGTTTTTTTGACCTAGACAGCAAGCAGGGTCCTATAACTGCGTCCTATAATTTAATTTCGATAAGACTAGGGATTCACAAAGTTTTACACGCAAATCCTTAAGGCCTCCACAGACGAGAGGCCGATCGTTTCAGTTAGAACTGACGTCAATTCGGCCTGAACGGATTCGAGCACATACACGGAGAAAATCGCATCCGACCGAACTGACGTCAGTTCGGCCCTTAGATTAGTAACACCTAGATAGTCTTCAAACAAACGCATCGTACAAAGTGAAGCAAGCAACAGATAGATGTAGGCGTAAGCATTACATACCGACACGCACACAAACGAAACTTTAAAGTTGTGGAGTCTGTGCTCTTAAAATTAGAATTATTGTATTTGTTTTTCTTAATATCGTGAGATGTAAAAATATAACTTATATTTCATTTGAACCATTTAAACACAATTAGTGGAACTTTTTTTATATTAAACTGATATTAAGGAATATATTAAGGATTATCTTAATACGGGCAATACTTTAAATTGATAATTAAAAAAACAGAAAATATTATAAAACTTTGTCTTAGTTGCAACTATTAGTTAGCCGTGAAAATTTTGAAATAAATTTATTTTTACTAGTAACACTCACAATTCACATTAGGGCAGCAAGATGGCGACATAATATGATTTTATTTTAAAATGTTTTAAATATTTGACTTAATACAAGTCAAATTGTTCGGACATAACATTTCATACTTACATATGAAATATTATGTCCGAAGCTTTTTTAATTCTTTTCCGATGCATTGTGACACCCAATAACGACACAAACCGTCATAATGTTTTTAATAATAAAAAATAATAGTCGGAGATGTATGCACTAGCGCTTGACCTTGACAACTGACGGGTCGTTCGAACAAACTGGAGCCGATATGGCTCAAAATGATTTACTTCACTTTTCACGCGCGTACCCGGTTTCTAGGCGTTTCAATGTAAGGTTCGGCCTGAACGGATTCGAGCACATACACGGAAAATTGCCGCAAATTTTGGTCGTATTTTTAGGGTTCCGTAATACTTAAGGAACCCTTATAATTTCACACTGCCCGTCCGTCTGTCTGTCTTTCCGCCGCTCTCCTAGCTTCTGTAATAACTTTTGTAGTAATTCAAAGAAAACCTATTGCGCGTTGATAGTTACGGAACCCTCCTTAGACATGTCGTGACATGCTCTTGGTCAGTTCAGGCTATTATTTTATTTATTAATTGTTTTTGCTGCAATTGTAATCACGCTATCGACGAAACCGAATTATAGTGTCATACATTTTTCCAGTAATATGTTATAGAAATCATTTCTCTTTGTTTTATAGTAAAAGTCTTTAGATTTTATCAACCATAGTGGCTTTAAAGTTTTAAATACTTCAATGAACTTTAATAAATTTCTTTAGACCATGTGCCATTTTTAGGGTTCCGTACCCAAAGGGTAAAAACGGGACCCTATTACCAGTGGCGTGCACAGGATTATGACACTGGGTATGCGGCGAAGTACTCTGTCACAAAAACTTTTTCGTTTATAGATTTTTAGCATAGCTACAGCCAAGCGACGGATCTCGAAGTCGAAACCATGCCAACAGAGCAAGTCTTAGATGTACTACTATTCATGTACATCTTCTACGGCAACGCAGACAAAACAGCGATCGATCGTCGCGGCGGAAGAAATTCTAATAAGTAAAATAATAAGCATATTTTAAAATATTATAACTACTCACCAGTCAGTCAGCTTCAATTTTCACATATTCAAGGTTCCGGTTACTTGAGATTACTATATCCCGATGTAAATTACTAAATAATATGCAAGGAAAACAATATAATTTAATCGTGTGTACACAACCACACAGCCAGTTATACGTTTCATAACTTTTAACATGAAATTTTCGAGTTACATTATTTTTTTGCTGGTTTAATTGTTGTAACTCGGGTACACACCTACACCTTTAACAAAATTTGAATCTTTTCACTGAATGACAATTGTGAGAATTTGTTATTTTTAATTTTTAATAAACACACATTATCAGCGCAAACCTCACAATCAAATAACATTTTAAAAAAATCAACAAACGCACCTTGTAAAAGCAAATCACTACAATTATTATAGAAACTCAGTAAGAAACTGTTAAATGTACACACTTTCAAATGTTAAAATGAAAAATCTTTTAAGAAAACTATAAACAGGAGTGATTAAATTGTAAACAATGCTTATCACATGAAATATGCAATATGGTCCCCGCGAAACACAAAACGTTTCTTCTATTTAAACAAATAATACCTTACTAAACAAAAATGCATATTGTGCATACATGATTCATTAGATTCGCGTCGTATTGTTTTTACTCGGATTATAGGCAACGAATAATTTCCGACAAGCCAGTTCGGCGGTTTTCGGAAGCGATCGGATAGCCGAACCGAAGCTCTCGGCTCGGCTCTCGGCTCGGCTCTCGGTTCGGCCATCTCCCGCCGCATGACTTATCGCTATTTAATCATGTCGATATTCATGGGTGTGTGCGTTTGCGAAGTATGAAAATTACACACACATGCGATGATTTTTCCTGCAGAACTTAACGGCATTAGTTGCTATTTATAAAATATTAGGCGTTTTTAAGTTATTATATTTTTTTAATTAATTTATTTACTATTAATTAAAGTCATCTAAAACGTACGAACGTTTTATTAAAATATCTGTGAATGACAAGTAAAGCACTGCATTTCTGCCTATATGGAGCGCACGCCCCTGCCTATTACTGAGATTGCTATTCGTCCGTCTGTCGCCAGGCTGTATTTTAACCTTCTTATACCATGATAGCTATATGATGTAGGTATTTCTATTGCCGTTTTATCAACAAATACTAAAAACAAAATAAAATAAAATTTTGAGGCTCACATACAACAAACGTGATTTTTCCATTTTGTACGGAACTCATCTTGCCGACTCGCACTTGACCGGTTTTATTTTACACGAACTTTTTTACCGTTCAGTCCAATTTTATTGCCGTTCAGTCCATCCGTACAGGTCCGATTTAATGTTGCTAACTTAGTAGGAATTTAATTGCTAGTAGTGGTTTTGTAGAAAATAGCTAGAAAGTAATAATAACATGCAAAGTGGCCTGCTTCTATTTGCTATTATGAAACCTTATCATAATAGCACATAGTAGCACGCTTCCGCAAGTCGCTTAAAACTACCGATTTTATTTCTATTTACCTACATAATATTTCCTACTATATTTTTTTAATTTAACGGTTAAATATTAAAACTGAAATGTATGTATGTTTGTAAACACAAAATCCCTAAAAAAACTTTTAGGGATTCCTAACATTAGTACCTTTTTTATAGTCATCGGTACTCTTTTAGTAGTTTGTAGTAGAAAACGACGTGGGTTTAGTAGTTTCGCAAAAACAGAGTTTGCAACACAAACGAATCGCTTCAGTCGATACGGCCGACTGATACGATCTCGAAATTGCACACAGACGATACGATTTTGCATCCGTTCAGGCCGAACTGAAGGAAAACCGGACCGTGTATGGGACCACTTAGACAAGAAATTTCTAATTTTATAAAAGAGTTTTAATCTATAGAAACAATTCCTAACGGTCGCAATCACATGATTCTCAAATCTTAATCCTTCGTCCATTAATATTCCTAAATTTTTTGCTTCCCTGCTCTTTCATTTTCTGTCCCTTAATAGCTATATATGGCTCAGCATTACAATTTTTTTTTTACTTGATGTGTAGTGCCTAATACCTTATATATTATAATTATTATAGTATATATTGAAATACTTGGTTTTTGCAGGGTTTAACACTAAGGCATTGTCATCAGACCACTGTGTCTATGACACATTATAACAAATATGGCATTCATAGAAAAATGACATATCTGCGTGTTATTGCAACTATCTAATGGGAATTATATGTATATCAAATTAAATTAATCGGTGGGATGTATAATTCAGATTTCTTTTTAATTTAGCGCTCTATGCTGCCTGGCTGGGGCAGTCTGTCGAACATATATGACGTTGCATGGCTTTACAGTGCTCGCACTGTAAAGCCGCAGAAATGTTCATAATATTATGTTTTCTAGCTGCCCCAGCCTGCCTAGTGCGCTCTAGGCTCAATATTTATTATATTACTATTATAAATATGAAAGTTTGTGAGGATGGATGGATGGATGTTTGTGACTATGTATCGCAATAACTACTAAACGGATTTTAATGAAACTTTACAATAGTAAAGCTTAATTCCGCGCTATTTTATGTTTGCGCGTACGAAGTCGCGGCACAATATGGTGTCAAATAATTGTATTGTGTATGTAGTGTATGTAGAATAATCATAGTATATTATAATTTATATACTATTAAGTGAAGCTGGTGTAGACAGTGTTCATACGAATAAAGATTATAAAAGAAGAAATTGTACATAATCCTAGCGTCATATCCTAGTTTCACACTGGGACGCCATGCGGCGCTGTCTTTGCAATTGAACTTTATGCACTACAATGGAAGACACAATAATATTATGTTTCATTGCAATAGTTCGGATTGCACTGGGTTACGTAGCTACGCGTCGCTCTTGCAATGAAACGTGTATGTTTTGGCTGTAGGTAGTGCATAAAGTTAAATTTTGAATCACTGTCTTAGAAATGCCGCGCCGCGTCCCGTATCGATGTGAACTAACCCTTAAATCGATAGCGAAATGTTCAATCAGTGTGCTGGCGTAGCGTTTAATATAATTTCTCCTATAGAGCGGGAAATGGGACTCCATCGCGCCTGCAAATTTATTGAAAATCACATTTATCCTCTTAACATTAATTCTGCGATGCCGTGAATTGACAAAGACTTTTCTTTACTGCAAGGCTCTGCCTCTAAATTGATACTAAACATAATAATTATACTATTGGAGGTGGGTCTAATTTCTACACAAAACGCGACACCTGCATTTTATGAAGCTTTTGGCAGAATGACAAGAACAACATAATATGACATAAGAGCTTCATAATTTAAGTAGCGTTTTGGTATTCAGCAGAAGTGTATTTCTTTGCTAAAGCATGTACATTTATCTAGCTTGACTCTTTAAACTGTATTATAATAGGAATGTACACTTTAATATAGACTGGATTTTTATCGAGTATCCTTCAGTAGCCTTCATCAACAATAAATGAATAGGTTTTAGGAAATATGAAAATTGTCTCTTTTTACCCGATTACGGCGAAGCCAAAGGAGGGGTAATGATTTTGGCAGTCTATGTGTGTATGTATGTATGTTTATTCCCTCGTAGCGTCTAAACTACAGGTCCGACTTTAATAAATGAGGTGTCAATAGATTCGTAATGATGCCGCGGCGGGTAACATAGGCTAAATATACTTACTTTTCTTTACAAATTTTGTGTTTCGAAAATGAGACCTCAGATTCTAGCATCTAAAAAAATTAAACCGAGATATTTCATTCAAATACTAAAACAAATCAAAATATGAATTTTTATCTGTCGAATTCTATCAGAATTCATCTACAAAAATTCCTCTCTTTTGTTTATTCAAGTTATCGTTTTGAAAGCGGAACCCTAAAGTTCCATCTTTGTCACACGTTTAATTTTGGACAAGGGACAAGAATTTGAAATATGATTTTTACTAACATGGCTTTAGTTTAATACAACAATTATGAAAACAAAAGGTCTATTCAATGTAAAAGGGTTCTGTAATAAATATTGCTATTTTATGGTAACCACATGTTGACTAACCATGGGACGTATTCCCATCAGCCACGCTAATGCTAACACTTACTGTGCGTTCTGCTTTAGGGTAGGGATGACATATACCTTTTGAGCGCTTAACTAAATAAAGCGCAGTTATTAATTTTATTCAAAGCGTTTTATTTAATCTCATATCCACGATCTTCTAGCTAATCTAAAAGCCCTAACTCCAACATTATCCTTTTGGGATGATTGCAACCTGAGCCGCAAAGTTTACAAAAAATCGCGTTCTGAACTGATAATTTGTTCTGCTACAAAACCAATATAAGTGCAAAAATTAGGTCAATTAGGATCAAAATAAAACAAGGCTGACATGAATACTTATTTAAACTCATTAAATAATAACAACCAGTTTGGATAACTTCTCTCTAGGTCAGTTTTTACACGCCTGATACATGTTTCTATGTTGACACAGCACAACAAGAACCGTCTTTATTTTAATTTTTTTACGTTTACGTACTTTTTATAAAGATTCCTGTTAAAGAGTGCAGTGTAGATGTCTTTATCTTTCCCGATAAGCTCCCCGATTTTTTAAGTCCAAGAAGCTGTTCTCTATCGTCAAATGTAGCAATAATTGGCAAATTTTCTTCTTTTCAACTTCGTCGATACATACACTGGCGGACTCATAAACTGCATCATAGTGCAAGAAAACATTCAATCAAATTTTAATATGAAAACTTTTTACATTTATTGGTATTGGAAAATAAAGGCTGGTTTATGAACACAAAAACAAAATCAAATTTAAATATGTTACTGTCACAAAATAAAGAAAATATTCTATAGAAGAAATCTTGTCAATTTACTAAAGATTAACTCGTTGTTACGTTAATGTTGTGATTGATGCTTATTTTTTTTTGTTGTGTTACATGTTGAACTATCGTTACTAATTGTTTAACTGCTGGTCTGTTTTAATTTTAAACACTTTTTTCTCCCACGAATATGGACGTATCGTCCGAAAAAGCCGCACAAATTGTTGCTCTAGTGCAGCAAGGCCTAGACCAACGAACAATTGCTGCAGATTTAAATGTAAACCAGTGTACGGTTTCCCGAGTTTACAGAAGGTTTATGGAGACAGGTTTATTCAAAAGAAGACGTGGAACCGGTAGAACTCGGGTGACAACGTCTCGTGACGACAGGTTTATTGTGACAACTTCCTTGCGAAATCGGTTTTTAACGTCTATAAGCATTAAAAATGAGCTCCACCAGGTACGTGACGTAGCAGTTAGTGCACGAACCATAAGAAGAAGGCTAAAAGAGCGTGATATAACACCTTTCAGACCCGCAAATGGACCAAAATTGTTAATATATCTTGGGGTATGATGTGTATGCCGAATATACGCATTTGCTAGAAACTTCTCTAGGCCTTAGGGTCAGCTCACTCCTAGACACGACGTATCCATTAGTAGGTGCGACCACGACTCTAGCTTGACCAGTTTTGTACCTATGCATTTCTATCTGAATTATTTTCTTATTTCGGCCTTTTTAGACCCTTTTATACGTAGTCGGGTTATAGTTTTTTAAATTAAATTACTTTCAATAATTTAAGGCCCACTTGCTCAGATATGGGTTAAAGTTAACCCTGGGTTAAATATCATTTTATCTCTCTCGTTCTTCGTATTCATGAAAGAGAAGGCATTATATTTTAACGGGGTTGACTTTAACCCAGATCTGCGCAAGTGGACCTTAGAGTGTTTTAACCCTTTAAGATTTCATGAAATAATTAATTTTATTTTTAATCAGCACAAATATAATTAAATAATTCTGTCATTTTAAGTTCACACGAATTAATGCACACTAGTAATAATTTGAAATTATTGATTTTATATTTACAATGATCTCAGTTACAATATTCGTTTAGTCGTACAAACTATGAAAAATATGTGAATCTACGTTTTGAGGCTTATTGTTCAAAAAGTTTGGGTCGCCTTCAAGGTATACCAGTCGATATCAACTAAAATCAGTTTTATACGATCGGTGCGATGCGGCTTAGTAGACGCTTAGGTCTGCGCATCTAACAGCGCCGATTCGCACTTTCGGCATAGAAAGTCTATCCTTTTCTGTTACTCGTATAATCGTTTACTAGAGTGACAAGGAGCGTATGCGCCTGTGGTGTGGTTGCACTTCCGCTCTTTTTCAATCTTTAGTAACTGATGGTTGCAATAGAATAGATAGAAACATAGAAAATGCGGCCGTAGTTCAACCTTTACCTATTTAGTTATCAGTAGAGAGGGCTGGTTCTCCTTCATAGGGAAACCCTAGCCTGTATAATAAGTTAGGGATTTGGCTGAGGGTCTTCAAAAGGTAAGTGGTAAGTGAAGCCGTTAGGAATGGAATTATAGGAACCCCACGCCACTGTTAGTTATTGACCACACACCACACTTTATTCCACAGGTCGGGATAAGAGGTCCAGGAGTAGGTCGGGGCGGCGGGAGGACAAGAGCAAGCGGTCCAACACGGACAGGTACTGGAGGGAGGACGAACACGAGCGACGCTCCAAACACTCCAGCACACAGCACGAGGGGAAAGGTATGGATTACGCTGTTTTAGTATCAATAAACCAAGTACGAACAATTTTCGTAAGAGGCCGTCCACATATTACGTCACGCAAAATTTCGACTTTTTGAACCCTCCTATGTCACGATTTGTTGGTATCCCTGTACCTGAGCTTAACATGTACTGTCACATTTAGTATGCGCGTCACAGTAATAGTCACGACACAGTCCTTTTTAGAGTTTTAGAGACTCGAGAAGCAACGCAAGCACTAAGATAATTCTGCGCAACATATCTGTGAGGCAATTTTATTCAAATCTGTTAAACAGTTTAAGGCCCATTTGCGCAGATCTGGGTTAAAATTAAGCCTGGCTTAAATATTATGTTATCTCTCTCGTTTTTCGTATTTATGAAAGAGAAGGTGATGTTGTGTATAAGTGAAGATGATATTTTAACCCAGGGTTACCTTTAACCCAGATCTGTGCAAGTGGGCCTAAGACGTGTAAGAAACAAACATAAAAATACTTTCGTCACTTCGTCGTAGACTTGAATTATAAGTCTGTAAGATTGACCTACTTAAAAATGGCACCATACTAGCGGTTGACAATTCATTTATCAGAATAGTAGATTATAGATATAGTAGTTTTGACAGTATAATTATTCACATAAATTATTCTCTCTCCTGGTTTTTAGTATTGTTATAACTTTACTATCTGTAAAGTTCTATATTGTTTACAGATGGCCAGTCACTGCAAGACATGGACATATCGCCGGACCGCAGCACACCGCTGTCGGAGCACTCGTACGGGAGGGACGCGGCACGCACCGACCCTGCCGCCCCGCCACCCATCGTTGTTCTCGATAACTCCAATCAGCCGGTAGGTGTCCGCCCCGCCGCAACAACAACGCCCCTAGTGGCAAACAATGGTAACCAATTCGATGCCATACAAATTATAGTTAAGAGGGCGCACAACGCTAGAAAAAAATCTGATTTCACCCGCGCGCTTCACACCGCCCGCACTCATCCAACGCATCGAAAACGACTCCGCGGGCCGCGTCGTCGTGCTTTGTACGAACTACGAACATAGTATACGCAAAAAGGTCAGATAAAACTTGACAAGTGCGAGTCGGATGTCTCTCCTTTACTCTCCATGAGATATGACACACGAAGTCACAGACAGCAGCTAGTGGTAAATAAAACGAAAAGGTAATTAGAACAATAATATTATACTTTTACTATTCTACTGCTTTTAATTTCATGATTTATTTTAAGATAAATTCTTTTACGCTTGATACGCTTATTGGATAAACACCCCCTTACTAATAAAAGTATTTACACAATTGAAAAGCTATATATTTAAAAACTATACAATGTTTTGTCTTTGTCTATCGTGCGACTTTTCCAACGTATCAGAAAAGGACAAAACGTTGTATAGCGTATCCAATGTGTGAATATTTCTATTATTTTAGACGATCTCTGTGGTTTAGTGGTTGGCGCATTGGCGCTAAAGCGGGTTCGAATCTCGCCAGGGAATAAAATGTTTACCGTGTTCTTGGGTCATGGATGTGTATAATATAGTAAAAATCTTAAATATAAGTAAAGTATAAAATTTAGTATTACATATATTTCCATTGTCTGGTACCCGTAACACAAGTTTTTTGAGAACTTACCACGGGACCAGATTGACGTGTTGTACGACGTAATAATAATAATATCTATGGACGCTTTGTCCATATTAGTATATGTAACTATTTCAAACATAAAGAATACGAAAAAGTAAGTAATATAATCATTTATTTTTATAGTATTAAATGTGTAATTTAATTTTTTTATAATATTTTAATTGGTTATTATTTATTTTCATTTATAATTGTTTTATTTTCTCTTTTCAGAATAATTTTGTTTTTTTTACTTTTAATGTTTAAAGAATTCAAGAATAAAACATACTGGAACTGAAAAAAATGCAGTCGCTAATTTTGTACCCAAGATCTGTTCTAACTAGTCTTAACATGTAAATAATGTATAGTTTTTAGTGGTTAAAACATTTAAATATATTATTGTTATGCAATCAGGTTAGGCTATAATTTATTTAGAAGTACCCTAACGATTAATTATATTACATATTAAGTCTCAATATTCTACGATTGACATACTTGGTACGTTAAAAGGACCAGCACGAGATTCAGAAGAATGAATTTCCATCAATTCAGAACTGAGGTGATATTTCTTTAAAGGCATTCCAGCATCAGTTAGTACTTCATTTTAACGTTTTTTGCTCCCTGTTTGGCTAAGTCTAAGTGGCGTTGTTCTGATGTGACGCGGGTCATTAACTCAGGCGATATGAAATTCTGTCAGTTTACCATTTTATTTTTCCAAAAGTCGTCATCGCGTAAGATTCTTACATCGGTCAACTTTTGGTTTCCTCCGGACCACACTGTAAAAATACATATTTTTCTTTTGGTTATAATACGTAGTTGGCCTAGTATTAGTTGACAATTCCAAGATAACTAAATACTAAACAATAACTCACACTCCCATCAACACGCGAATGATCAATGTATCGATTAATTTTGCATATACTACACGCGCCGCTATTACTCCAACGTTAGTGACAACACAAACAATAAAATTATAGATACAAACCTTCGACAATTAGTCGTGAGTTGAAGTTTTAATTTCTTATGTTCTCTTTTAGAGCGTTTCCTTTGATTTTTTGGTTTGCCATAATTTTGTCAAAGTATTTTCGTCCTCTCTTCTCAACGGAGCGATCACAACTGAATGATGAAACAAAACGTGCCCGTCACTCATGCCAGGTGAAACAGAACGATAGTATCCTACGCGGAATAAGAACGTAGTAAGCACCGAAACAGTTTTATTTTAATAACTCGTAAAATATACAATATTTTTTTAAACCGCTGATACAGTAACTAGATAATATAATTTTATATTATGTATTACAATATTGACTCGGTTTTATGCATAGTTTTGAACGTAAACTGATTTTAGTTGAAAATTGACGTAACTTTGTTATTTTTTTCTATC
This sequence comes from Phengaris alcon alcon, assembly GCA_037179445.1. Classification (NCBI taxonomy): domain Eukaryota; kingdom Metazoa; phylum Arthropoda; class Insecta; order Lepidoptera; family Lycaenidae; genus Phengaris; species Phengaris alcon. The sequence goes on along the minus strand of JAYRCH010000565.1, from coordinate 53,535 downwards.
GCCCTATATTTTTTTTATACGCCCTCTTAACTTCTTCACGGCGAGTAGTGACAAAAACTAGCATACAGCTCACAAAAGTCCCAACGAAAACGGGCGACTTGAAACGAAAGGAGCCGTAGCCCGTGGCACACGTCAGGTACAATGGGGTCCCTTTTGAGCCGATGCTGAAGTTCAATGTATGAATTTATTCTTATTATGTTTCCGTGCTTAATGTTAGTTTAAAGCAACGATGAATAATTATATCAATAATATGAACGTTGCAGAGTGGTTCGCTGCTGGCGGCGGCGCTGCCTCGCATCGCCGGGTGCGCGGCGGCGAACAACGGCGCGTCGCCGGCGAGCGGCGGCGGTACCCCGCACCGCGACGCCGGCCCGCCCACGCCTACGCATTCTGAGAACGTCGACCCGCACGCGCCCCCGCTGCATTTGGAGACGGCGCTGCCTAGAAAGAGTACGTACAAACCAAGCACAGACGTATTTTAATTGTATTGTGACTGCATGCTGTCATTATAATACAAATATAATAAACTCTACCTGATTATGAATTTGATTCCCTGATAATTATTACCTACAAACTTAACTTATAATATGACAATTTCAGTGGAGTGTCTGGGCAGCTACTCGTCCGTGGTGGGCAGTCTGCAGCACGCGCTGCCTATGCTCACGCCGTCGCTCGTCAACTACGTGCGGGTCGATCTCACCTCACACGTCACCGCTTGGCCCGCGGACATTCTGGAGAAGCAGGTCAGTCTGCACACACCGAGCACTAAAGAGAGGACTATTCGCCGACGCGCCACCTCAAGAACAGACGCTTGGCGTACCTATACACGCACACGAGTGCACAGAACTTGTGCTAAGTAAACGAAAGGCTTGTCCTATTTCTAACGGCTTGTCGTATATATTTATGAATATGTGGGCTATATTAACCTGTTACACGTCTCCAGGCGAACAAGTTCACGGAGGAGGCGTACCAGCTGGGCTGTTTACAGTGCACGCGCGTGTCCGCCGAGCTCAAGTGCTCGCGCTCTGTCGTGCGACACACCGAGATACAGGCCACGCTGCAGGAGCAAAAGTGAGCCCCGACATTTTGCATATATATTATAGTACTATTTAAAAGTACAGTCAGTATAATAATATTTTTAATTTTTATTCACTTCATCTCCCTTTTTATGTGTCAGTAGCGACAGTTTTGGTTGTAATTTTACCAAATGAGATTAAAATAAGAGTATAACAAATAATTCGTTGCGGGTCCCAAAACAACCTTAGCTCGTGTTTCGTACATCAAGAAAATCGTTCTAACAATGCGGTGCGGAGACGTAGGGACAATGCTTAGGGCGAATTGCAATTCTGGAGTGGATGCTTAGGCTTGGGCGACGACAACTTTGCAGGGCACCGCTGCTCCTCGCCGTGTAAAACGTCACGTAGCTGATTCATGCCTTGTATTTCTAGGATAATGTACCTGCGACAGCAGATCTCGCGGCTGGAGGAGCTTAAGTCGCAGAACTCGTTCATGTCCGAGGACTAGGGTCTGTGGTGGGGCGCGCCGCCCCCCGCGCCGCCCCCCACGCCGCCTCCCGCGGCGCCTCCCGCGCCGCCGGCGCCCCCCGCGTCGCCGCCCCTCGAGCACCAACGCCCGCACCCGCGCAGCCAGCCGCGCGAGTATCCGCCGCACCATCATCATCATCACCACCATCATCATCACCATCATCATCACCGACACACCGTCAATTAGGTCAACGTCGTGGCCCAAGCTATAGCTCTCCATACACGCGACGGTGGCGACGAAAGCGTGTGACACCAGGTGAATGACCCTCCCTGTAGCTCTATACAACACCGGTATCACAGTGGACGAGGGCTTTAAGGGTTGTTGACACGAGTTCAGTGGGCGGTAAAATGGCAATAATAGAAGGTGTCAATAATTGGGCAGTCTACTCCAGTACCACTTGTCTTAGCTAGGCGATAACATACAAAGAATTCACCTCACGTATGCTATGAAAATGTCACGTTTTTTTAATTGTTTAATGTGAATATCTTTTATGTATAGGTTAAGTAGTGCATATGTTTTAGATAGTTCGTCGCGATAATTTATTCAAGCCAAATGTAAAGTTTGCGGCTCTCGTCAGATTCAATGTTCGGTTTAAACTACTCACCGCCTCCCGACTATGCGCAAATAATAATTATATTGGAGCTACCCAGGATGATAAATAAAATAGGTAAGATTATTATAAATTCATATTTTTATATAATAAATACTTATAAATAAAAATCACTTGAATCATACAGTTGTATAAATCATAAGTCATTAATGTCGATGTCCCAATTGAGAAACAGTACTGAACATAATTCGTTCCGTTAGACCTCAAATTCTTTGGATGTTGAATAAAAAAATTGTGGACGACGTTTGATTTTGAATAAAACGCATGTTATATTTTATCCGGTATGTATGAGTATTTGATATATAGCATAGGTCAATTGTGACTAATCTAAGACAATAGACAACTTAATTCTGAAGACCTTAATTTGCTACTTTTTGACGCTACAGTAACGTCCACCAGTAGACCGGAAATCAATACGAAGTTATTAACATCAATTAATTTTAAATTAGGAGTTGGATTGTTGAACAACTATTTTGTACCCGTTATTCTTTTATATTTTTCTTATTTTTGTTACCCGTACTTATAAGCAGATAAATGTTGGTGGTTCATTTTTCTTTTTTGCTGAATATAAATCGTATATCGCTGAATTCGTTCTAGTTGTGTAGTTACAATGCTCTGTATTAAAGATGCCATTATGTGTCCTAAATTATACAAAATCGATATTCTTTGGAATTTTAATTTGCAAAAACTTTGTCTCTACTTACAGTTAAACCATTTTATTCTAAGATTAATTTTCTTTATAAGTAATCAGTCATACATTACTTTTAACCCAGCGCTGTTGATACCTACTATCGGGGAATCTAATTCATAAGCCGGTTGACCGTTGTTATAATTTGTTCGTACCAATATCATATTATAATATCAAACGACATGTCATTGACAATAATTGTATTGTGTCTGCGTGTTATCATTATAATACAAATAAGTTATGAGAACACTCTACCTGGTAAAGTATTAGATTCCCTGATTGTATATTGAAGCTGTTTTAAAAAAAAAAAAATATAGTAATTAAAGGGTTTTAGTGAACCGATCATTTTAGGATCTTATCACAGTATTTCTATCAGTATGTATCAAATGTCTATTAGGCAGTGCTTTTTCACCCATCTACCAGTCTTATGTATATATGGCGCAGTAGGATTGTATAATCCGCCATACTACATTACGACTAGCCCTGCTGCAGAAGGTATAGCGCGGAACACGTTATAGCGGGTTTTCATTCAGCCGCATTCAATCCGGCTACTCGTTGAACTGCCGCTTATCAAAACGGCCCTGTTTTTTAAAACGTCTAGCCGTATTTTATTACGGTGAATTGTACTATCCGATCTCTACATATACTTTGGATTACCATTAATTCCTTCTACATCGTGAGTCATATTTAGACTGTTCAAAAAAAATTTTATGCTTTTGAGTAAAAAAAAATCATCTTACTACTATTCAAGATTACCTGCATGCTTTAAGTAAATTCGAATTTTATAATAATTTTGAATGATAACATAATTTTGGTTATCACAAATAAATTCGCTATATGTGACTCTTTGATTTCGTTCAATGTGTATTTTTATGCATTTAGTAATAAAGATTGTCTCATTTGATAACGATTATAATGTAATATGGTCAATATGGTAATTTTTTATATTCGAGTAATATAAAACATCGTTTCTCAACCATTTTTATATCGCGACCCACGAAAAAGCCAAAAAGTTAAGTAAAAAGTATTGCGACCCCGTCACTAAATTATATAATAATAATATGTACATAGCGCGCTATTTTTAACAGCTATACGTTATATTGGCCTTCACTGGTTCGAATTTTCGAACGAATCTTTTGTACCTATGTATTTTTGTTATATGTAGTTTGTATTTATTATTTTTCAACAGACTGCGACCCCCCTTAAAACAAACCCCCCAAGGGTCGCAAATTCCCGCTTGAGAAACGATGATAAAAAACGTGTGTGCTGTGTCTCAAAAGTAAAGGTTCAATTAATTACAAATAAGTAATAAGACGCCTATATGTATTCGGATTATATTAGAAATAATAAAACTTAAATGGTACTATGTATAACAAATATTAAAAAAAAATAGAAAATATAATATCAGTTTTGAAGAAAATTGGTGAGGTCAATGCCTTTTGACCTCTCTTATTTTCTTGTTTTTGTTTTTTGAGTCAATATTTTATATAAGTATCTATATTTTGCTTTGCAACAATAAATTCTTTAACATATTAATATATCATGTATAATTTTCTTGCTAGATTCGCCGTATTTCTACTTTTCTTGTTGATGTTTTCGATTGGGTATGAGATATTTTAAAGTGCTTGATGAGTGGTATAAGAGAACTTTAAAGTCATGTCATATGTTGATTAATTATTATTATTATTATAGAATAATCATTCCTTACCCTTTCAGCATTATAGATAAATGGTGAACAAAAAGTTTTGTAGCAGAGTGTAAAGAAATTGTGGTAAAAAAAGGAAATAGGGATTATGTTAATTTTAACCTTTCGTTCCTAGATAATATAATAGTACAAGATGCAAAACGAATGTTATATCAGATACGGTTGAGGGTATCAAATTCCTAAAGAAATTGTAAAAAATAAAACTATACCAAACTTTTATTTTAGTTTCGGGTTAGGCATAAGTTCAGGAACCCATTTAAAAAAGTTATGGAGCAGCATAACTTCCGTGGTAAAAACTAAAATTACTTTGCATTCTTGCGAATCATTCAAATTTCGATATCATTTATATTTTCGGCTACAAAAATGTATTCGAGTTGTATGTTTCTATTGAAATATATTTACCAAAGCCCATTTTCATTATTCAGTTTCTGCTATGATTTTACACCTACTTACATCTTGTAGTAAAAATTGTTTGTTTAAAGATAATAGTAATGCATGATAAAGAACACATATGTGGTGAACTCTTAAATGTACAAATGCCCAGATTCGGCAAATACACTTTGTAATAGTCCTTCAAACATCAAATTGTATGTAAGGTACATATTTCTGACTCCTATGTTCAATGTTCAAATATGTGTGCGTAATATGTCATACGAATATGACAAAAGATCACGCACACATACTCGGATATTATGTAAATAATACTAGATTATACTTAGCACGATTAATAAACATTTAATAATATAATATTTCTCTGATTTTGTTGTTTTTTAAATATAATTAGTAGTTTATGTAATTCATGTATGCAATTGTAGGTAGAATTGATCCGTACATGGCAGGTATTTGTGTTCATAACCATTTGATACTTCTTAGGATTGAAGTTGTGGACAGTTCTACTTCTGGCGGTTGAAGTGTTAACAAATACGCACTAGGGGGGTTAATTCGCTAAATGTGCTTGTAAACAGATGTTATGATTGTAATTCGTCAGCTATAAGGGTACAGTGTTTTGTAACGTGTTTATTGTAAAGATTTAAATTATTAAAAACATAACTTTCTTGAAAAAAAAATAGTTTTCGTTGTAATGTTCTAATTAACTTTGACCAAAATGTATAAACTTGTATAAACCAAGTGTTTTGTAATGATTTTTGTTGTAGTAATCGTAAATTTAGTTGATTTTTTGTGAAAAAAAATCATATAAGCTTAATTGTATATCAAATCACAATTCACAAGACGACCGGCCGGCGGCGCCCGAGCTGCGGGCGAGGTCGGGGGTCTGAGCTAGGGACTAAATAGGTAGAGCAACGGTCTAGGTCTTTTATTTGTTTTTATTTAGGAATATTATAATTTTCTTGTACTATTGAGTCGATAACGGACTATGTTATATGTATCAGATAAACAGAAGTACTGTGATAACCACTCGCGTTCGTGACTGGATTCTACTGTAACTGCAGCTCTGTGTGGGAGCGTATTTATTGTGTGGCTGGCTGGGTGTGTGTGTGTGCGCGTGTGTATGTGTGTGGCCGCCTACCGCCTGACTGCGACTCACCCGCATTATAAATGTTTACATTAGAATGTGTATCTTTAAGGAGATTAGGATTTTACTTGTCAATAGTCGCTAATTGTACCGTGTAAGCTTATGTATTCTAGTGGAAATATTTACGATGTGCCCGTGCTTCCAGTGTGCTTACATGTCGAATGTCAAAGATTGTGTGTCAAATCTCAAATTGCCCAATTGTCTGTTTGCATTCAGAAGTGTTGTGTCTGCTAATCCGATTTTCGACCAATCAAATTAAAGGTCGATTGACAATATAAAGCACACTTTCGTGAATAACCAAGAGTATAGTTAATTCTCTATTGCGGTCACACTGGACGCAGCGCTCGCTTCATGAGTATTGTAAGCCCGTCTTTCGCCAACATCCCGCTTTCACACAGAGCTAGGAACTCCTCAACATTTCTACACGAACATGTCTTGTCATTTGTTTTCTGATATTGTTCGATATGCAAAAGATTTAACCAGTTTGAATAAATCCATTTTGATTAATCATTGGTCTCAATTACCCATAATAATAACAATAAGGAATTAATCAATTTATTAAAAATCGAAACATTTTATAAGTTACATTCCATTATTTTAAAGAATAATTCGAAGCGCTTCATAGGCACACGACATTGTTTTGTATAATTTTACAAATAAGATAGAAAGTTTCATTTTATGAGTATTATGCAATGTATTTATACCGAATTCATTATAAATAGCTGTTTATGGCTATTTTTAAAACAATTTATACTGCTAATTTGCTTTTGTACATTAAACTTTAATTCTATCAATATTTTCATTCCTTATTTGAAAAACTATTTTACCTAGACCTTGGGCACTTACAAACATCAAATGTTATGTTATCGTCTGTCATGACAGTTCGTCTCTTTCTTGCTCCATAGGTGCAAGCGAGACAGCAAAACGTTTGATAAATAAGCAATAAAACAAAAATAACGCTTTTTTCTGGATAACATGTGATGCTTGAAGTTGTGAGATCACCAAATAAACTTCAACATCAAAATCTAGTAGTTTAAAATCTAGATTTCTCTTCTTAGTAGTCCTGATTTTAGAAGTCTAGTGTGGTAGTCCACATTTAATAGAACCCAAAGTGATTAATATAACCCAAAAGAACCTTCGGGAAATTGCCTAATCTGTGATCTGTGTAAGTAGAGCCGTGCCTCGAATAATCCAGAACTCCGATGGCATGACAGTGTTAAGTAGGATGTGCAGCACGAAGTTGGTACTGTGACCAGTGGTGGATAAGACCCCTGCTCTCTCCGAGGTCTTGTATAGGGGAGCTTCATACCGCGAGTCCGACTTGGGCAGGCTTAGCACGGGCTCCAACCACATTACAGGCAGAGGACAACTCACCTGACCTAAGGACAGTAAAATCACAGTGTAGTGAACTCATTTTAAAAAGTCATTAATTTCTGGAAGGGAGCCGCGAGTGCATCTCTCACTTATTAGGCGTTTTGTACGCCTACGGACTAAAATATTATTACTAGCTTTTGCCCGTGGCTTCGCCCACGTAAATACGGGAACACTACTTTTCGGGGTAAAAAGTAACCAGAGCTTAAACCACTACCATCCAAATTTCATCAAAATCCGTTCAGTAGTTTTTGCGCAAAAGAGTAAGAAACATCCATCCATTCTCACAAACTTTCATATTAATTATGATAGTAGTAGGATTATATCGGATCAATTTCACGTTTCTACCATTAGCGGTTTCGGCTATGCGACCATCTTATATCAGTCAGTCAGTGACAACATCTAATTTTATATACCTACATAGATTTTTGATACCCCGTCCGCCACCAGGCGGCGTCTCGGACACGTCAGGTCCAAAAGCCTGTCGGACAGCACAATCGAAAATCATTGGGTTTAGGCTGTAGTCTGGTAGCACATAGGTACCTGGAAGTGCATCGACGAGGCAGTTGCTCTCCATGTCCCAGCGGCCGGCGTCTATGAACAGGCCGTGAATGTTGACGCCATCCTGCGGCCGCTTCAGAGGACCGAACACACTCAGGTCCACTACCTTATCCTGTAAACCATTTTTTATGGAACAAGACTGGCAATTGGATCGCCTGATGGTAAGCGATTAACCTCCGCCCACCCGCAACATCAGACATATTACAAGACGTGCCTTGCCGGTCTTTTGAAATAATTGAAATAAAGGCTTTCGGTATTATCTGTTTCAATCATCATCATCATCAGCCTATCGCCGTCCACTGCTGAACGTAGGCCTCCCCCAATGAGCGCAAATCGGGGGGATACCTGGCTCTCTCTGTTTCAAGCGTTAAGTATGTCATATTGTTTTTCTGGTGTATTTTTTCGGTCAGTGGGACTATAATTCGTGCCGGATCACGATACTTCCAAGTTCCATTTTAAAGTTAAATTTAAAATCAGCCAAAGGTCGGAATGCTACATGGGGCATTCAAAATGGTCGCGGTAGTCAAAAGTAAACTAGGTGCTTAGATTTACAATTTAAAATGTAAGTAGGTACTCATGCCCGGTTTCTGAGGTGAATTTGTCGGTAGTTTTTAAACCTCAACAACAAATTCACCTCAGAAACCGGTTATTAAATTTAAAATTTATACCTTCGTTTTCGTCACAGTTGTATTATGCTTGTAAACATCCTCTTGAGCCAGGTTGTACCGTATCGGATGGAAGTCAAACTGCAGTGCGTCTATGGGTACTCGGTACTTGCGGGCGTAGGCCTGCAGCGACCCAGTTAGCAGACCTTGTGGGAAGAACAGACCAGACACCCAGCTGCTCGGAGCTGCGCCGTTTACTAGCCAGCTCTGAAAAATGGATCGCCGGATGAAAAGCGGTTACTGCCGACCATGTCCACCCGCACGTAGACCGCAATATCAGAGGAGTTACAAGTGCTTTCCCGGTCCTAAAAATCTCAACCTTATTTAAATTGGGCCTCCGGTGACAGCTCACTCAATCGGCGAAACACAATGCAAGTGTTTTTTCATAATTTAATTTGAATGGATTTTCAATAAAACTATTTTGAACGAATTTTGAAGGCTAAGGCCAGGTATCAAGTGGTTAAAATTACAGCGCAGAACCAAGAATATGGTAATAGCTCCACCTACACGACATAGGCTTAATAAGTTTTGAAGAAATGGTAGCTGTAATTTTTCCTTATAACACCGACCACTAACGTCCCCACTGCTGGGGCTTTATTCTCTCGATGTGATTAAGTTTAGGCTGTAGTCCTCTACGATAGCTTATTGCAGGTTGTTACTTACCTCAATAAAATCTACTCGCAGTGTGAGGTCGTGTATCCAGCTGCCGAGCGACTTGAGCGAGTTGTAGCCGCGGCTGTGCCACATCGCTGGCACTTTGTTGTTGAGTAGAGAGTTGAACACCTCCTCGTATGATTCCGACATCACTACGATGCCCTATAGGTATATTATTGGCTATGATTAGAAGTAGGTCTGTAACGCCGACATTCTCAAACGCTTCTGACTTCTCAAGTCACATGCAGTCGTCATGCTGCCAAGCAGAGCAAGTGATTTATGCAGACCCTATCTTGAAAGCGTTTTAGAATTCGGCTGTATTTTAGGCCTAAAAGTAAAGAGCATGTGGTTACTGTAGGTAGTAAAATCGCTGCAGTTTGCATATTGTAAATTGGAATTCTGACATTGAATTATATAGGAGTTTATATAAACATTTGAAACCTAATAAAGATAAAGTATCTAAATATCCTATTGGTGAGTAATGACCGAAGCATGCAGCACGATTGAAACATCAATCTACCCTCATTTCATTACGCCATTCTAGGGCTCAATAAAGCCCTCATACGCTATCCAAGTAGCTTTAAATTGATTTCCGAGTAAACTAGGTTGACCTAAATTAATTGCGTTGACTTGACGAGTTCCCGGATAACCATGTTCGTAGAACTGCCAGCCATCTTGTAAAACTATTAATAGCTCAGCGAAATTCCATCATTCGAAATCAATAACTATATTTCCAGGCTGTCATGTGCTCAGCCCGCGAATTTAATATAAGTACTTCATATGTACCTACTCGTATTTTAAAAGAACAAAGGATAATAATTTTTCTGTTTAGCATACCTACGTACTTGTCGCATCTCATTTTTATGCTCCAAGATGGACGATACTAAGTATATTTACATGTATTTGGTAGGTGTCACCTCGGTGGCTCTTAAATGTGGAGTAATAATAATAATTATTTTTATTAACCACATTTTAAACCTTGTGTCTTAAGGGCTCCATACACGGACCGGTTTTCCTTCAGTTCGGCCTGAACGGATGCAAAATCGTATCGTCTGTGTAATTTCGAGATCGCATCAGTCGGCCGTATGGACTGTAGCGATTCGTTCCGGTGTTGCCAACTCTGTTTTTGCGAAACTACTACACTCACGTCGTTTTCTACTAAAACAACTAAAAGAGTACCGATAACTATAAACTTAGGAATCCCTAAAAGCAATGAGGAGAGGGTTCCATTTGGAGGCGGATGCTCGAAATGAACTTGTGTTTATTGACACAGACACATGGCCGTGGTAACCGTGGTTTAACATCACATCACTATATAACGGAGATATTGGACGCTCATGTGGTACCTTTTAGCGGGTTTTATAGGCGAAAACTTCATTCTGATGCAGGATAATGCTCGGACACGCAGCGAGACAAGTTGAGCAATACTTTACTTAGGATGAAATTCGTTCCATGGATTGACCAGCACGTACCCCGGACCTCAATCCGATAGAACACGTGTGGGACAACCTAAAAAGAGCTGTATTTACAAGAAATCCGGTCCCGACAACAGTTGCGGAGCTCAGAGTTAGCGGAGTCAGAGTATACTCCGCAAGATCTTTTAAAAACACTGATCAGGTCGATGCGAAACCGACTTGAAATAGTTATTAGGGCAAGAGGAGGTAATACACCTTATTAAAACCAAAAAAACTTTTTCTTTTCTTAGTATTGTAAAATTTTCATAATAAATCCGTTTTTGTTCTATTCACTGTTTCATTCCAAAAAGCTGCAAAAGGAATAATTTGATTCTTTTAGTGAGAAAAGTTGACCTATACACACATGATTTGATTTTTTTATCAGATTAAGAACCAGTCTTAGCATTATCATTGATATAGGTAAATCAAAATTGTTTGCACTTTCGCTAATTATATTTAATTGAAAGTTATCTTGCACTATGATGCAGTTTATGTGTCCGCCAGTGTATTACTGGAAAAATGTATGTCACAATAATTCGGTTTCGTCGATAGCGTGATTACTGTTGTAGCAAAATACAATTATTAAATAAAATAACCAAGCCTAAATACCAAATAGCCTAATCTAACCAAAAGCATGTCACGACATGTCTAAGGTGGGTTCCTTAACTATCAACGCGCAATAGGTTTTCTTTGAATTACTTCACAAGTTATTACAGAAGCTAGGAGAGCGACGGACAGACAGACAGACGCACGGGCAGAGCGAAATTATAAGGGTTCCTTAAATATTACGAACCCTAAGTACACGACCGAAGCTCGCGGCAATTTTCTGTGTATGTGCTTGAATCCGTTCAGGCCGAACCTTTCATTTAAAACGTGAATTAAAACGTGAAATTTGATAAAAAAAGTGAAGCAAATCATACTGAGCCATATCGGCTTAGTTTGTTCGAACGACCCGTCAGTTGTCAAGGTCAAGCGCTAATGCATGCATCTCCGACTATTAAAAACATGACGGTTTGTGTCGTTATTGGGTGTCAGTGATGTCACAATGCATCAATTGGATTAATAACTCATTAATTAATAAATTAAATTAAAAAAAAAGATAAAAAGAAAATAGGGAATAATAATCATATTGTAATACAGATACTAAAGGATAATAAAAATATACTTAATTAGAATTGAGTCAGTCAGAAGCCACACTTCGTCCAATTTAGAATATTAATTAATAATTAGGATCCTAACTTCTTATATAAAAAAAGTGGAATCACTTGACAGAATTTAGTTTTTTAATAATTAAGGACGTCAAAATGTAGTTAGATGGAATAACTAACTACGCGCTTAATACTCAAGGATTATTAAGAGACTTATGTTCATACTCACTCTCAGTATGAAACTGAGAGTGAGTATGAACATAAACTCAGCATAAACGTACAAACTTCGGGGATATTAAAAAAATTGTGGAACTATGTTTTTGTACATTTTGTAGCAACTTACCAGCAATATGAAGTCACAATAATAGCGTCTTTTTTATGGGTCGTTTTCACAAGAAAACACGAAAATGCTTCGACCAATCCCAGTTTCTTTAAAACTATCGTTTTTTAGTATACTATTATTTTATAAACTTTCTTATTTTTTTCAGAGCACTACTTATTCATGTAATAAAAATATTAGTCAAGTACCCTATTCAAGGATATTGCATAAATTTGGTTATACCTTGATAGCTTTCTGCAAATCGAAAAGTGACGTGTGAATTTGTTTGAGAAGGGTGTTGAATCTATCTGTCTCGTGAAGGAGGACCGTGGTCAGCGAGTGCAGTTGTCCCATATCGTCTAGAACCATCAGGTTAGGGTTGACACTGTCTTTATCGATAGCCTTGGGCACCGTGGCGCGAGTCTGATCGCACAAACGCCAGACTATCTGGTCTGGAGAGTCCGCTCCCGCCGATTCGCTAGATTGGGGTTGAACGTCCACTATTGTCTGTACAAGATGCGTTGTTTCTTTGTTCTGTAAGAAAGTAGTTTAATATTTGGAATAATAAGAGTTGTAATGCTTTCAATCCAATAATGCTTTTAAGACCCACCTCAAACGCAATATTAGCGTTATCATGCATTCCAAACACTTCAGGCTCTTCAATAGCCGGCCAATTGTCCACGACTTCCCGAACTGCTTCTAGTTTGTCCAGAAAAGGGCAATAGTAGGTCCCAGAGGGAGAGTAAGTGTACCCTTCCTCGAGAGTTGGCGGTGAGAAGAACTGCTTGAGAATGGTTGTCAAGCATCTTTGATCCCACATGTCTGTTACGCGACCACCGTATGTTATTTGACCTGTGGATAAATATTAGGATAACGCCGCCTCAGTGCTTATTTGTTATATCTACTAATTGGTAAAATTTATAGGAGAAGATTTTTTCTCTAAATATTTAATTAATTTATTATATTTTCTAAATAGCTCCGTGGCCTAGTGGGTATACCGATTGATTCGCACTCGAGAGAGTGCAGGTTCGATTCCCAGGTTGTGGCGTGTACCATTGATAATTTTTCATTATACGGACGGACGCTCTAACGGTTAAGGAAAACATCGTGAGGAAATCCGCACATGGTTGGCCCCAGACGTATTGACTAGTCATTCCCAGAGGACTAGGCTGACTATGTTGTGAGAATGCCACCATACGATATTTAAAAACCAACTGTCCCAGCCACTACAGTATTTCAAGAGTGCTCACTTCGCTCGGAGAAACTGTATAAATCATCCAATAACGAATGACAAGGCCTAAATTTATTTTTCTAGATTTAAAAGTTTTTCTTACTAAAAGCGTATCCTATGCAGATATTATATTTATAAGTTTCGTTTATAATGGTAAATAAATTAATATTATTTTAGATGTATTTCTATGCAGATAGAACAAACATGCACAAAATAAATTGTGAATGTGGATTTCACCATTATTTAATTAATAGAGATAGGATAAAGTGAAGCTGTATAATTTTCGCGTGCTTGTTTGGTTTATCCACCCTATTCATACATCTGACATATACAGGGAGGTATTTATCGTGACAATTTATTTCGAATTAATTTTAACTCGAAGGAGTACATAATATGTAATTTTAAATATAAGTGTACGGTTATAATTATAGCCGTCATCAGACGTCATATATTTAATATTTGTAGTGTGCTTGCCAAGACCTTGCTTTTAATACCAAACACGTGATGATTATCTCTATTTAATTTTTTTAGATGTTAGACTCTATCCTCAAAATTTTCGAAATACAATATTTGAAAAAAAAAAAAATTATATAGCCTATGTTACCTGCAGCATCATTAGAAATCTATTGACACCTCGTTTATTAAAATCGGACCAGTAGTTTAGACGCTGCGATGGAAAAAACATACATACATGATATACATACATAGACTGCCAAAATTATTACCCTTCCTTTTGGTTTCGCCGTAGTCGGGTAAAAAGTCAAAATTTTTAGTTTATAATAATAATAATTACGAAAAGACGGAAACGATAATTATGTTTTAATTTCGCGGGCAGTTGTAACTGTATGAAGCTCACAATTCTTATCAATTTTGTTTTGAAAAACCATAATTATACTTCATATGTGTAGTCTGTCCTCCATGCCAATTCAATTTGCAAGTGAAAATTCCAAGTGTGTGCAGCGTTATTAATTCAGCCTTCAGAAAACTACGCCCTTACTAGTAAAAATATCTACACAGTGGATAAGATGTTCAATGTTGGTGTCCTCATCTGTCAAGTGTCTTTTCCAATGCATCAGACAGACAACAACATTGAATAGCTTATCCGTTGTGTAAATATTTTATTACTATGGGAGTCATTTTCTGAAGGCATTAACGCTGCACACATAAGGCTGAGTTGCATACATAAGGCTAGTTTCGCCTGAGTTAATACTCACTGGTGATATACTCCAAAGCGTCCCACGGTATGTGTCCGGACTCGCAGAACATCTGCATATTCAGTATGGCACATTCTCGATCGCTGTCGTTGAACTCGTACGTGATGTTCCAGCCGAGTGGACCGAACTTCTTGCGTTCCTGTATGACGGAGTGGAATAAACAGATGCCGAATAACATCGTACGCCATTCCTGTTCCAACACTGAAATGTTCAATTCAATTATTTATCTCACTCAAGTACCTATCTACTCAAGTCACATGCAGCTGTCCTTGGCATTTTGCTCAGCAGAGACAGTGACAGCCTGTGATTTAGGAGCCCCAAATTTTTAGTAGCGTTTCAGTATTTGGCCATGAAAGAAGTGTCCCTCCCAAGTCCCATGTACTATTCGCTGCGATAACGCGAGAGTCCGGAGGGTGTTAAAGCGCGACATCTTGGAGTGTGTTGCTTTCTCTATTATTACATACCTAGGGACTGGGGGCTAAAAGATCTTTCTTGAATAAGTGGTTTAAAATAAATTCTTGTATGCCTATACTGGCCTCCTAACCTTTATAGAAAACTAACTGTCCCATGTCCACTTTTTTGGGCGTTAAACATTTTTACTGGTGAATGTTTAACGCCCAAAGATTAAATAACGAGTGGTTCGGTTACTACCTACCTATTGAGTGCTATATGAATTATGATTTATTTCCTGACTGCTAAAAGCAGGGGGTTATATTTTACTGCATATTATGTATGCGTGCAGATACTTGCAAGCCAATTTGGCGAAAAAAATCGAGTGTGCGGATTCGCATTTCTAAAAATTCAATTTCGTCAACGCGCAACGTCCGCTGCGTAAGGAGCCGTTCACGCAAGTTAACATGACCTTCTCTCTTTAACCATTCGTTCGGAAATGATAATTTAACTTATTTTGATAAGAATTCATAGTTGTTGATAAGCATCACGTAATGATTTTAATTATTTTTAACCGACTTCCAAAAAAAGGAGGCGGTTATACGTTCGGCTGCATATATTTTTATTTTTTTTGTATGTTCGTTGGAAGACGGTTTAATTTTGTTTAAAAAATAATAATTGATATAAATATTAATCCCTAGAATATAAGCATAATAAAGATTAATTTGTAGGTGGTATACGATGGTATGTACAAATACCGTGGTTTTCATAAAGGTCCTCATCCATTTCTAGGAGAGCCCTCTTGACATTAGCCTTAAGTCCTTTGGGTGGTTCATTGGTCACTTTGACTGAGTGTTGCAGGACGGACACTGGGAACTTTGGCGTTGGCATAGAGCTGAGGAACAGTCTAAACCCCGGATTAGGCGGTGCATCTTCACTGCTCAGGCTCGCAACAAGCTGTTCCAAGCTCAACATCCAAGATGCTGCCAGGTGACAATTCTAAAAATGCAATAATTTTACTGTCTTGCTGCTCTAGCAGTAGCGAGGCGACGCGAGTTATATATCGCGTCAAATCGCATATCGCATATTCAGCAGTCGTGCTAGAGGGCATAGAAAGTAGCTAACGAGATATTATGTAATAAAAAATATAATATAAGCAACTACAATAATTATATACTTCTATAGGTCTTTCTATCTACCTGTAGAAACACCCAATCTCCTTTCGGTTTGGCATTGTTGATCAGAATCTCAGCAACTGGTCCCTGTCCTTGGCCTAACGATATGGACCGCAGTCTGTCCCTCATACCCATCTCAGTGGCGAATTTTTGGAACGTCCCGAACGGATCCGAGCCTGTGCTTAGAACAAACACGAGCGGTATGGTTGCTCTCATATCAGCATATCTGAAATATAAATAAAAATCAACCCAATCCAAACAATGTTTATTAATTTAACAAGACCCAAAAAATGTTAATTTATTCAATTTTATGATATGGAAACACTGGAATTTGAACACCTGTTGAAACCTTCAAAGCGCAGATACTAAGTTACTTAGCCAATGAAATTTTTCTTAGTATTGTAGAAAAATAACAAAAACAGTAAAAGTATCATTTTATAAGCACACAAACTATGTAGTTAACGATTTTGTTATGTACCTACTTAAATCTTTTGTGTGTAATAATAATACATGAGTAAGAAAAATATTATTAAGCTATTGCATAGATTTTATCGCGGGCTTTGAGCGTGGCGACCGTATCAAGAAATTCCGTAACGAAAATAAACCTAACACCCCCCACTCCGACCGGCACAGCGGTGCGGCGTTGAAAGCCGTACATCGTCTAACGTCGTTTCAGTTCGGCAGACTTCGGCACGGTGTTTGTGTGCGTGCGACTAGACGTATGCGTGTAGACTAGCTGCTAACTGTTCATAACTGATTCTATCTCTTTTAGACACAATGCTAGGTGAGACAGCGTGCTTTTTGGCCGCGTCCAGTCGTCGCGTCGAGCGAGTTCGAGCCCGCGACTAGTTGTATATGGTACCTTAACGTGTATGTATATGGTACGACTGTACGAAGCTCGCACGGATCGAGACGAGATGCTCCGAAATCGGACGAATACGTAAGCAGCTGTTTGTGAGAAAGTATAAAAAATGCTATGCAATAGCTTTACCGCGGCAGTCCCCGAGTGCCACACGTATGCACGTATTTTCGCGATAAAAAGTAGCCTATGTCCTTCCCTGTGGTCTACTCTATATTATCTCTGCCAAATTTCATAAAAACGGTCCTGTAGTTTCAAAGGCTATTCAATGCAAACAAACAAACTTTTCCTCTTTATAATATTATTCTTATTAATTATATTCAAAACTTATTGTTAAGTACCGAAATTTTTTATTCACTTCATATAATCATTATGCCTATGTACCTACTATATTCGCTACACAATAATGAGCGTTTTCCATTTTGATAAAATAGTCGACACAGTGAAACATTGTCGACTGTGTTAATGGCGCGTCTCCACACAAATGTGTATAGCCACGCCCCAATGTTTCGATGTTTTTGTGTAATGTTTGGAAAAAACGCCTTAAGCACTGTGAAAAAAATGTTTTACGTGTTATATTGTACACGCAGTTCGCCGAAGATTAGGTATGTTAGGTACGTTGTCAATTCATGGAATCATGACCAATTCTCTCTTCTCTTGACTTTCCGTAAAATGGGAGGAATAGGGTCTAGGGGGTAAATTGGAAGAAAACCGGGAAAGCTTTTGCGACCTTATTATTCCTCATTATTTCTTAATTTAATAAATTATAGGTATAAGCTTTGTAACATTTCCTTATACAACATTAACATTTCCTTGCTCTGTAAAAAATTTAAATTTTCTTTTGCATTTACAATATTTATGTTAAAGCGAAGTATGTATTTTCAGTATTAGTTTCTCAGGTCAGTTAATGATTTAATGAATTCTTTTTTTCAATAACTGAACAAAATCTCTCTGAGGCAAATATAAGGAAAAAATGGGAGGAAACGGGTCGAATTACGGGGTGTAAAGGGTCAAATGAGTGGAGGATTGGGTCAGGAATGGGGTCAGTTGGGACCAAACTGGGATAAATCGGGAAGACTGTGGGTGAATTGGGTTTTTATAGATAGGGTTGTCAAGATTCATGAATTGTGAAGGTAATTTATTGTACGCGACTTGGCAATCATCGTTTTTCAAACATCGTCACCTGTCATTTCCATAGAAAAAGGAAAATTAGCAGAATGATTTTGTTGTAAACAAATTGTATATTTTGAACAATATTAAGTAGGTAAATTATATAAAATATAATGTACGCCGCGTAACTTATATTTTCATAAAGTTTATATTATTATGAGGATTTTTTGAATGGATTTGTTGTTTCAAGCGCCAGCCCTGTCAAAAAACTCGATTAGCCCCATACACGACCCAATTAACCCCAGAGCGAAGGTGAATCGGCTCAAGGTAGTTTTTTTAATTTGTAGATTTTCTGTTTAAAACTTACATTTTATTGCGATGTAAACAAAAATACAGACTACCGGAAGCATAGATGTATTATATAAAAAGAGGTAGAGGTCTTCACTTTTTGAGTGCTCATACCATGTGCACGCAAAAAGTGAAGACTCGAATCGGCCCAAAGTTGGGCAGTTTGTGATTAGTATGCATATGCGACGAGCCGTTTCTTTTCCTTTCCCCCCATTTTACGGTACGAGTATCTATTTTTTTAGAACTTAGTAATATAGAATATTTGAGGAGGGTTTTTTTTGGGGATTGGCATCCCTACTCTGACAACTGCCGTCAAAAGTCATAAAACACAATAGCTTACAGCTGTCAAAACAACACTGAAAACAGCGCGACTACTGTATTATATACACAATGTCCACGAACAATCGATAGATTTGTCTACAAACCACCACCAAAACAAAATCCGTCAGTGTATTGTGAGAGGAAGTGACGGTAAGTCGGTCTCCTAAATTACCTTGAACAAAATAATCATGGCCAGTGTGGAGAGTGAAGGTTTTTGTGAGGCGATCGAGGACGACTTTATAAATTATGCAAAAAAAAAAGTAACTTTGTGCAATGGATATGAAATGCCAGCAATTGGATGTAAGTATTTTAAGCTTGCATATGTAATAAAAACAACAACATAAACGTTTATTTAAAAATAGCGACGGTATGGTGTAACGATTCTTTAACTCCGGTAATTACTTTTAATCAAGTACTTATGGTCACTACAATTTGTTCTAGTTGGCACATATCGTATACGAGAGTCTGAAACATTGCATGGTGCACTGGATGCAGCTTTAGAAGCGGGATATCGCTTGTTTGGTGAATTATCAACTTTATCTCACTTTGTTTTCAATTTTATATATTATTATTAATTTGTTCATCTCATACTTTTGAATATTTTGATATAGATACAGCGGCAGTCTATGGCAATGAACAGTTTCTGGGAAATTCGCTCCGTCATCTATTGCCAAAATATGGCCTAACCCGTGAGGATATCTTTATAACAACTAAGCTATGTAAGTATCTGTGTTTTCAAAGCTTTATTACAATATGTTTTCATCTAAGTGCTAAACTAAAAATAATAATTATGCTATTTTCAGCCCCGTCTGATCATGGATATCATAATGTGCAGAAAGCCTTGGAAAAATCTCTGATCAACCTTGGCATGGAGTATGTTGATCTCTACTTGATCCATTTTCCTGGCACGGCTAAAATAAGTGCAGATAACCCATTGAACCAAAAATTACGGAGTGAGACTTGGCATGCCATTGTGAACATGTACCGTCAAGGCAAGGCCAAATGTATTGGAGTGTCCAACTTCACCGTGAAGCATTTGATTCAATTGACTGATCACAGTAGCATTGTTCCAATGGTCAATCAGGTAAGTAAATTCATTGGTATATTAATTATGTATGTAGCTGTACCTGGGCTGATTGATAACTGGCCGAAACGACGAACTTAAAAAAATGATAGACAAAAAAGGAATATGACATTATATTCTGGCATCTTTTTGAAAATAGAACGCCAAATTTGAATTTAATCGAACTGATGGAATTTGTTTGAGAGGATGTAGAACTTTCTCTGTCGTAAATTTTCTTAACAATGGAAAGAAACGAAATTCGTGCGGTGATAAAGTTTTACGTTTTAAAAGAGAAAACAGCAACCCAGATTAAAACCAAGCTAGACAGTGTTTTAGGTAATTCTGCTCCTGCATTGAGTACAATTCAAACCTGGGTAACTGATTTTAAACGTGAAAGACAGCTGCAAAGACGCCCACAGGTCTGGCCGTCTAAATGAAGTCACAAATCCGGACATGATCAAAAAAATTCACAAAATTGTATTGAATGATCGGCGCTTAAAGTTGCGAGAGATAGCAGAGATGGTGAGCATTTCATCTGAACGCGTTTTTAATATTTTGCACCAACATTTGGGAATGAAAAAGCTTTGCGCGCGATGGGTGCCGCGTTTGCTCACTGTAGACCAAAAGCAACGTCGAGTGGACGATTCATCGGAGTGTTTGGCGTTGTTTAACCGAGATCCTAATGAGTTTTTGCGGCGTTATGTAACAGCCGATGAAACCTGGATACATCATTATACTCCCGAGACAAAAGAACAATCTAAGCAGTGGACTGAGAGCGGAAAACCTGCGCCGAAGAAAGCAAAAACGGTTTTGTCGGCCGGCAAAGTGATGGCGACTGTTTTTTGGGATGCTCGAGGGATTATTTTAGTGGATTATCTGCAAAAAGGAAAAACAATAAATGGAGAGTAGTACGCAAGCTTGCTGCAAAAATTAAGTGAAGAAATCCAGAAGAAACGACCACATTTGGCCAAGAAAAAAATTTTGTTCCACCATGACAACGCACCTGCACACACGTCAATGATTGCAGTCGCCAAACTCCATGAATTGCGGTTCGAATTGCTACCGCATCCACCCTATTCCCCGGATCTGGCCCCGTGCGACTTCCACTTATTCCCAAACCTGAAGAAATGGTTAGGTGGCCAGAGATTTTCATCAAATGAAGAAGTCATTGTTGCCGTGGACGAGTATTTTGAGGGGTTGGAGAAAATATTTTATCAAACTGGTGTAACGGCATTGGAGAAGCGCTGGACTAAATGCATCGAGGTAGAAGGAAACTACGTTGAGAAATAAATTTATTTTAAATAGATTTTTGAAGTTTTTCTTTGTCGTTTCGGAAACTTATCAATCAGCCCTCGTATTCTATGTTTATTATCTGTAAATTGAACCAATTTTTTTATAATTTTTATAATTTTCATATTTTGTATTCATAAGAACATACTTAAATGTTTTGCAGGTGGAGTGGCATCCATATTACTATCAACCTGAGCTACATCAGTATTGCCAAGACAATGGTATATGCCTCCAAGCATATTGTTCTCTTGGTGGTACATCTATGGGGAACAAGGCATTGCTCGATGAACCGTTGGTGCGAAGCATTGCTAAGCGCTACAACATACCCCCAGCTCAAGTTGCGCTCCTGTGGGCATTGCAGCAGGAAGTTACTGTCATACCGAAATCTGTCAACCCCGAGCACATTGCCTCCAATATTAAAATCAAAGTCAACTTGTCCCAAATGGATCTTCTATTACTTGATAGTTTAATTAAAAATATCAAGTACGCTTGGGACCCAAGCCTTGTGGCTTAAACTTTTCTTAGTTAAATACTATGAATAAACTTAAACTCTTTTCTGTTTTCAGTTCATAAAATGAACGTTTGTTTCGTTTCTTTGTAATTTTTTATATTTGTTAGAATTTTGTATTTGGAAACTAAAGAAATTTAATGAAATTTAATAAAATAATTTATTTAATTCCTAGGCATTTAAAAATGTCCGTAGTTAGTAATTTCATATTTTTTAAAATTGGGACTATTGTGGTATAAAAAAATCGGAATTTTTCTATTGGGAATATTTTTAACTGTCTCTAATTTCTCTCTTGTTAGCAAAGTATATAGTGAATGGAATGTATGCAACGTACAATCAAATACAATTTGTGTGTCCATATCAGTGTCTGCTCAAATTGACTACTAGTTTTAAGACTATCAAAATGTATATTATATTTCATAATTTATACTATACTTTCATATTATTATATCAATAATGAAATGTTAAAAATTATACAAAAAAAATGTGTTTTCGATTTGACATAAGGCAATTTTTTTGTAGAAAAGAATGGGTTACAATATTAATTGTTTATATGTTAATATTAATTTATTGTTAAGTTTATACAATGTACATATTAAGTTACTTAGTTGTAATATTTTTTGTTAAACTAAGAAACTTTAACAACTTCAACTGTAAAATAAAACTGTCTAGTGTCTACCTAGAAAAGAAATTGTGACCTCTTTATTAAATATACTAGAGTTAACTAGAGACTGTTATTCAAGATAACTGACAAGTAAATGTTTAAATGTTCAGCATGATTCATTTGTCATCATGTTTATGAATGTTAGGTAGTAAATAAAAATTAAAACAACAGTAACAGATTTTATTTAATGCTTTCAGTACATGATTAAAGGTAAAAGGACTAAATCTTTAGTCTTTACACACACACATAAACCTACTCATGTAGTAAAAATATAACAGAATTTTTATTTTTTGATTAATTTCTAAAGTATATTTTTTGATTCCTTTTGCTAGCTTTTTGTAAAATTTCACACGTTTTTAAATTGCGACTGTACCTATATTTTTATTTAAAGTGTTTTAAGTACGTATGTATCTACTTTAAGTATTCACGCATTGCTATTTTGCGAAGGATATAATTTGCATAATATTAGGCTCGGCGATTGTTTTGTGATTTTTCTTAATTTGAATTGCTTTGTGTATTTAAGTGTCGTTTGTGTAAGTTGTAATACTTGTTATTGTGCGTATGCGCAGGCATTATAGCCTAAGAGGCGAGAGCTGACTGGACAATCATTTGGACGAAGTCAAAAATGTTTTCATTCTATTCAGTATTCAGCCTATGACACGCACAAATAATGTGGCTTCTAATCTATTTAGTTAAATAATTTTATAAACCGGTTCAATAAACCCCTAACAACCTTACAGACTCACAAAGAAACAAACCTTATTTCTTTTAATTAATATAAGTATAGATACCTAGTACCTAAAATATCCCATCTAATTGTGTTTTGATTTGTGATCGTCACTTTTTAATGGACTTCCAAAAAAGGAGGCGGTTATTTATTCGGCTGTATATATATTTTTCAATGTTCAACGATTACCCACTCCGCCGTCTGTGGACCAATTTTCAAAATTAATTTTTTGATGTAAAGGGTACATAATCCCAAATCGTTCCTTTTGACATCAAAGTGGTGACCTAATGATGGGATCCATGAGGAATCGAGGGAAGTCCTCGAAATTGATATGGACACATATGGTGATTTTGACTTTTTCTGAAGTAGTCCAAGCATATGCAACCAAAAAGTAAGCTTTACAAAAGCTTACTTGGTTGAATAGGTATTACCTTGGTTGCATAGGTATAACCCTGGATCCAAAAGTACTGAACAGAACTCCTGAGTCATTTAAATAACTGCAAGCATATTATGCCATAATACCACTTACAGTAATCATCATCACCATCATCTACACAGAAACACCAACATATTATTATTATGATGACATACTTAGGTACTCACTACACATCAGAGTTTTATGCACCGATATCAATGTCTTTGAAAGGACCATGCAAAAGAACTGTATGGCTAGTGTCCACATCCCCCAACAGATTTCAAACCTATCTCAGTTAATAGCTCTTGCCACGCTGATAATTATTTAGTATGGCGACATCATCTCCGGATTGGAGTTTTGACAGTAATTGGAATTTTAGTAAGATTGTTTTATATTAGCGACCCACTCCAGCTTCACACGGGTGCGATGTATTATACATATAAAGTTGAATCACTATATTCATTGCTGAAACATGCATTAAAATCCGTTGCTTCGTTTAAAAGATCAAAGCGAACAGGGTACTGAGCGACTTATTTTATACTGTGTAAAGATTTTCAGTGATATTCTGCTAAAGTAGGTTTACTATTAGGCCTTTACCTATGAAATTTCCGTCTTATATGAAAAAATTTAAACGATTTTTTTTTCATGTATTTTTTATTTCTATTAATCGAAGTAATCACCCATGCAATCAATGCATCTTTGCCAACGCAGTGGCAGTTTATTGATGCCCTTCTTAAAGAAATCAGCTGGACGGGAGGCAATAAATTCTTCAAAGGCATTTTGTGCTGCCTCTCGGGTATTGAATTTTTTTCCCGCCAAGAAGTTATCCAAATTCTGGAAAAAGTAGTAGTCTCTAGGCGCAAGGTCTGGTGAGTAGGGCGGATGACGGAGAGCTTCCAACCCCAGTTCTTGCAACTTGGAGGTCGCGCGTTGTCATGCAGGAGCAGCGGAGACGAGCGATTGACCAATGCTGGTTGGAGATGTGCCAGCTTCTCCATCATTGTGTTCAGTTCTTCACAGTACACATCTGCAGTAATGCTCACCCCGTTTGGTAAGAAGCTGTGATGAACACACCGGCGCTAGACCACCAAACAGTGACCATCACTTTTCTAGGGGTAAGTTTTCGTTTACGAGGGCGGCACTGAAAATTTCGGGAATCAAGGAAGTGACACAACATTACTATTTAAAAATGTATTTATTGCTTTTCGAAGTATTCTCCGCGAAATTTGACACATTTTTCCATACGATGGAACCAATCATTGAAGCAACCATTCCATTCGGAAGTATGGGTCTCCAAAATGGCCGTTTTGTAGGCGTCCACAGCTTTTTCAGGTGATGAAAATCTCTGACCACGCAATTTATTCTTTATTTTAGGGAAAGTATAGAAATCATTAGGGCTTAGGTCGGGCTGTACGGCGGATGGTCTAATAATTCTATGATTTCTTGCTCTAAAAACTCTTTTGGTCTGTGCGCGGTGTGAGAACTCGCATTGTCGTGATGGAGGATGATGCGGCGGTTGCAGTTCTCTTTACGGAGTTCAGAAACGACCTGTGGCAAACAAATGTTAGCATACCATTCTGCATTAACCGTTTTTTGTCCCTCAAGAGGAATAGTCGCAACATGGCCGGTTTTGGAGACAAACGTGGCCACCATTTTTTTTGCAACACTCCGTGAACGAACAATTTTTGTTGGCTTTAACTCATTTTCGAACACCCAAACTCGTGACTGGTTTTTTGTTTCGGGTTCGTACGCGTATATCCAGGATTCGTCACCTGATACGATTTTGTATACAGCATTTGAGGATCCTGCGTGGAATCTTTCGAGAGTTCTGACGCACCAAGTAACGCGAGCCGCTATTTGCTCTTCACAGAGCAAATGCGGTATCCATCGGGAAAACAACTTTTTTACACCTAATTGTTCATGCAAGATTATTTGTATTTGACTCATGCCAATGTCTAAAGTTGCCTGAATTTCGCGGTATGTCACATGTCAATCTTCCTCAATCAGCTTACGCACAGCATCAACGTTTTCTTGGGTGACTGCAGTTTTTGGACGACCTTGACGGGGATCATCACTGAGCTTGACACGTCCACGTTGAAATTCAGCAAACCAGCGATAAATTGTGGTTTTGGATGGGGCTTCATCACCAAATGCAGAAATCATCCGGTCAACACACTGTTTTTGTGTTAAACCACTTCGAAAGTCATAATAAATCATCGCTCTAGAATTTTCTCGAGTCAATTACATTTTCTCAACGACTAAACAAGTTTGACAAGACCTTGTGACAAGACCGAGAATCTTTTTTTAAATAAATAAACGGTATTCGATTTTAAAAAAAGGAGTTTTAAATTAAAAAGATTTTAATATGACAGGAACAGTGGAAATATTCCATTCCCGATACTTTTAGTGCATCCCTTGTAGGGCATTGTTTAGGCGCTGAACCAGAATCCAACCAACTTGCTGAGCGCTTGCGGTTATCAAACAGAATCCATTTTTCATCGCGTGTAACAATTCGGTTCAAAATTCCTTCATTTGTGTGTCTGTTGAGCAGTGCAAGGCACGTCTCGACGCGTACTTCGCGCTGGCGATCATTGAGTTCGTGGGGCACCATTTGTCAAGCTTTTTTACCCTGCCAATTTGACGCAAATGGATCAATATTGTTTTGACGCTAACGTCAAAAGCTGCTGCTAATTCAGCCGTAGATTGTGTATCATCAGTTACCACAATCGCCTTTAATTCGTCATTGTCGACCAAAGTCTTCCGACGATGGCGAGGTTCATTTTTCAGGTCGAAATTTCCAGAACGAAAGCGAGCAAACCAATAACAGGTAGTGCGTTGGTTTGTAGTGTTAGCTCCGTAAACGTCGTTGATGTTGCGTGCCGCTTGTGCCGCGTTGCTGCCACGACGGTACTAATTATTACATAATAAACAACATATTCCATAATTACTCGAATTTTTAACGTATCCATGATGACGAAAAATATTGAAATGCGATGAAAATGTAACACTAATCAATATACAAACGACTACTTTTGGAAAAAGAATTCTATGTTTTTAAAATAAAATTAATTTGAAATTAGAATTCTTAGCCAAACAAAAATTATTTTGATTTGAAATGGCCAGTACTGCAGAACGGCAATTTCATAGGTATTATTGTTTCATACCTATTATTAGTAAAAATATGCTTAAAAAAATAAAAAGAAGACTAGTTACCCGCAGTATACAATGAAGCCGCTCAGTTCCGTGTGCATTTTTTGCATGGTCTTTTTGCTATTGCCAAAATTATATTCATGATCATTATCATCACTATAATACATTTAATGCTTACTGCTTCCTTTTTTTCTTCGCCGACTACTATAATAGAATAAATAATAATTATTATTTAATAACTAGACCGCGGCTTTGCCCGCGTGGAATAGTGTTCACGGAGATAAAACTTTTTTTTTTAAATTTGTTTATTCTTAAAAAGAAACATACAATTCAAGTTGTATCTCGCCAAATGAGTGTTTGACGGCGAGATGCGCTCAATGCTCATCTAATATAATATTTGTTGCATAATATTATGAGCAGTTAAGTCTTTAGTACAAAAGATAAAATAATAAAAAACAAAACTAAGCTATTAATTTCAAAGAAATTTACAGTTTATAAAAAAAAAGTAATTAACCTCATAATTTTAATTTAACAATGCAGCCCTTAACTTTTTTTTTATTATACTAGTTGACATTTTTTCTGTGTCTTAATATATCTAACTTGTTAAATATTTTAGGTACTAAGTATTTATTCGTCCTCTCTCCATAGTAGCTTTTTATTTTAGGTTTAATCAGTCTTTGCTCTCTTACCCTTCTAGTATTATATTTATTATCTACTATCACTTTAAAATCATTACTGTAGTAATACTGTAAGCCTATTAAGTATTCCACTTTTTTATCTATCGTCAAAATATTGCACACTTTAAATAATTTCTCATATTCTGTATTACATTCGTACTTTACTTTTCTACTTACTAAATATTTCAATAGTCGTATTTGTAAATTTTTGACACTATGTAAATATGTTACAAATGTTCGTCCATAAACAATTAGCCCATAGCTTATCAGCGAGTCTGCTAGTGCATAATACACCATTTTTAATGTATCAACATTTAGTATCCTCTTTAGCTGATAAAACTTACCTAGAACTGATCTCAATATATTACATACCTCGGTTATATGTAAAGCCCAGTTAAAGCTTTTGTCAATTTTAAGACCAATATATTTTAAGTTATCTAGATAGCAGAGCGTAAAACAGCTACAGTTAGATAGGTTCATATTTAGAGTGGATACATTCATACGTGTGGCCAGTTAAATTAATATCAAATACATTAATATTTTTTGCTTTATGATTGTGTGGCGAGTGCAGACGCATACACTGCGTTTTTTTTTTTAATTTATAATAATTTCATTATCGTATTATTCTTCAGCAAAATCCTCTACTCACTGCAATATACTACTGTATACAATATTGAAAATATTTTTTAAGGGTTTCGTACCCAATACGTAAAAATGCGCTTGATATTTGGTTTGATAAAATGAATTACGGATATTTTGAGCATATGATCTACTGCTTATGTATATCATATGCCCAAATATAAATTCAATAAGCGGTGTCAGATCAATGACCTCCGTAACGCCGCAACGAACGTAATGTAATATTATTTAGTCAGTATTTTCCTTGCAAAAAAACTGTATGGGCAGTGTCCCCACCCACCACCAGATTTCAAACCTATCTCATTTAATAGCTCTTGCCACGCTGATAATAATTATTTTGTATGGCGACATTCACCTCAGGAGTGGGGTTTTGACAGAAATTGGAATTTTATTTTTTATTGTTTTATATTAGCGACCGCTCCAGCTTCGCACGGGTGTGGTGTATCATGTATTTATTATTGGTTGTATCATTATACATATAAAGCTTCCTATTGAATCACTCTATGCATTGTTGAAACCCGCATCAAAATCCGTTGCGTAGTTTTAAAGATTGTAGCATACATAGGGACAGACAGATAAAGCGAATTTGTTTTATACTATAATGATGATGATGACTGTAGTTATATAGTATCTAATCTTTATCATCACTGGTGATTGTTTAATTGGTCCACAGATCGGTAATGCTTGTTTGGGGAAATACCACGGCCTCTCAGAAAACTGGCATAAAATAGCTTTGAGTTCCTTTTGCCGAGAGAGTGAGAATAGCGGAGGCTTGTTTGTATTTATATATTTCTTAAAATGTGGTTATAATAATAAAACTAAAAAATAAAAAATATTTTTTTAAGCAAAAAAGAAAATTGACTTCCAAAGACAAAATGCAAAAAAGTATGAAATAAAACTTATTTTCTAAATAATTCCTCTTTTAAATTCGGATAAAATTTTAACTACTTCTCTACTTTTCTTAATTTTAAAGTCGGTATCAGCCCGAACAACATCCCGATAAAACGATATTTTATTACACACACACATATATATATATATATATATATATATATATACAGATAGGTACTACAGATAAAATAAATCGATTGCCCGGGCCTCGGGAAATGGCTGTGACGTAATAGCGTACCTACGTAAAATTGGTAAAAAATGGGTTAGTAGGCCATCGGACTCACTGAAAGTGCATAATTTATACACCCTAATAAATTTCCATGTTACCTGGATCGGTAGCTGGGCGAGTTAAAAAGAGGGGTGTGGCTGTGTCGTCAGGCGTTGACACGGGCGTGTGTACGCAAATACGTTTGCGTCACAATAGAAATATACAGGATGACCTGAAATTCGATACATTCCTTTGAAAGATAGAAAGTAGACCTCATTTACAGTAATATTTTTCATGGCATCCCCTATCCGAAAGTTGATATTTACAAAGTTATTGAAAATTCAAAAATTTTTTCTTTATTTTCGACTTTTTGACTTTGACATGACGTATTTTTAAAAATGTTTGTCTTTTTAGTGTTTTTTTTATGTATTTTAACCGTCAATGAGTCAAATAATATTTTTAAGGAATAAATAGGGACAAACTAAGCGAGAATTTTTTATTATGAGACATGAAACAGAATTTTCTTTTAAGAAAAATGCACATTTTTCTTAAAAACAGGTGATTTTCTTTAAAAAGTTGTATGATACAATGCGTACAAATACCTTAAATAACTTTCTTACCTCATAAGCTTCCAAAAAAGGTACAAATATGTACATAAAAATATGAACATGTAATAAACAAAGACAAAACAATCATCAGGTAACGTTATCTCAAGAATTACTCTACCTGAGGCGACCTTTTTTTACAATTGTTTCCTTTGTTCAAACTTCGGGATGTTTCGGCTACTGTCGTCGCGGCCCTTTGTCAATGAGTTACCGACTGACTTAGAGAGCAAATTTAGTAGCTAATATTAGTTTTAAGTCAACTATTGCCGTGTACGGACGTATTGTTGCTTTAAACTACACCCTTACTTCTACTTGTGATTTTTTTGTATCGCGATGGCTGCTTTTGAGTACGATGAATACGCTGACATCTTGTTTTGTTACGGACTTTGTAATGGTAATGCTGCTGCTGCACGAAGAACATACGTTGAACGTTTTCCGAATCGACGAGTGCCAAACGTTAGAGTGTTTTCAACAACATTTCGACGAATTCGGGAAAGCGGCCGTGTTGATAGAAGACGTGGCGATTCAGGCAGACCTCGTTTGTATGCTCCAGAAGAAGAAGAAGAAGAAATTTTAACACTTTTTCAAAATGATCCTTCTATTTCTACAAGAGCGGCAGCTAGAAGACTTGGATTGAGTCAATGGAAGGTGTGGTTTACAGTACACACAGCGCGTCTACATCCATTTCACTACACACCTGTCCAAGCGTTGGAAGAGGGAGATCCGGTTAGAAGAATGGAATTCTGCTGTTTTATGATAAATGCAGACATGTAGGATCGCAATTTCTTCTCAAGAATATTGTGGACGGATGAATCGAAATTTGACCGTGACGGGATAAACAATTTCCACAATACACATTACTGGGTACCAAAAGGAGAAAACCCCAAGATGAAAAAAGAAATGGCCCATCAAACCAAATTCAGTCTAAATGTCTGGATGGGTATAATTAATAATAATTTAGTTGGACCTCATTTTTTGCCTCAAAATTTAAATGGTGAAATGTACGAACATTTCCTAAGAGAGGAGATTACTGGTTAAATGGAAGATGTGCCAATAGCAACTCGTCGTAATATGATTTTCCAGCATGATGGTTGCCCGGCCCACTTCCGCCTCGGCGTACGCCAGTGGCTAGACCAAACTTACCCACATTCAAGTTTTTCCTTTTATTTTAACCTTATCGCAAATAAATCGATTTAGACATTATTTCATTTTACTTCTAATATGTTTACTACAACGTCATATTTTTATGTAGACATTTGCACCTTTTTGGAAAGCTAATGAGATAAGGAAGTTATTTAGAATATTTGTACGCATTGTATCATACATTTTTTTAAGAAAATCACCTGTTTTTAAGAAAAATGTGCATTTTTCTTAAAAGAAAATTCTGTTTCATGTCTCATAATGAAAAATTCTCGCTTAGTTTGTCCCTATTTATTCCTTAAAAATAATATTTGACTCATTGACGGTTAAAATACATAAAAAAATCACTAAAAAGACAAACATTTTTAAAAATACGTCATGTCAAAGTCAAAAAGTCGAAAATAAAAATTTTGAAATTTCAATAATTTTGTAAATATCAACTTTCGGATAGGGGATGCCATGAAAAATATTACTGTAAATGAGGTCAACTTTCTGTCTTTCAAAGGAATGTATCGAATTTCAGGTCACCCTGTATATTTGCGTTACGGATTTATCCGTCATCATAACCTATGGTATCGAGATGAATATGTAGTTTAAGTTGCAACTATACTAAATTGATTTAATGTAAATATAAATAATGATTAGAATTTGACCTCGAATACTCAAAGCAGGTAAATTTACGTTATTCATCGTTTGATAATTTAGGCTAGATATTTAATATGTATAAAGGAATGAAATATTACGTTAAGTTATGAATTTTGAATGGGGAATAACATATAATATTACCTATTATTTTTCTGCAACACCAATTCCAAGTTGTATGATCTCCCGATTTTGTTATCAAACGTTTTTTAGGGTTCCGTAGTTTACGTCTCGGAACCCTTATATGGTTTCGTCACATGGGTTCCGAGACGTAATAGTTTTGGTTATATAAGCCGTTATAGTTTTCCTTTAAAGTTCATCAAATGGACTACGATCATATTTTTTTAGATTTTTTGAGCCAGCGGCTTAGCTTTTAGAGGAGGGGGGGGCATCCTATTTCAACAAAAAATGCGCTTTAAAAATAATATCGAACGGATACATAAATCAAAAAATCGTCTTAGCGACCTCTCGATGTTTTTAAAAGACCGATCCAATGAATGATACCCAACGGCCAACACAATGAGACGCGAGAAAAAGAAATCATTTTTAAATCAACTTTACGTGTACCCCAACCCCATAAAAATATTTTTTGTAATTTTATTTTAGCACTTCGTCGACGTGGTAAATACACATATCGTGCATACTTTCATCTTTCTATCACTAACCGTTTAAACGGTAAGCCGAAGACGGACGGACGGACGGACATGACCACAAGGGTTCCGAGACGTGAACTACGGAACCCTAAAAAGTCATGTGTGAAACATCGCCCTTTTGTAAAAATGCCTATTCGACGATACTCCACATGATGGTGTAGAATGAAAAATGGTTATTCATCCGCACTTTACAGGTATGGAGAGCCAGTGTTTAATATGTATAAAATGTATATATTATGATGCCAAAAACAAAACCTATACGCAAATTTCATCCTATTATATTCATAATAACAGAAGTTAGAAGGGCGGACAGAGCGAAACTATAAGGATTCCTTGTAGTAGGTACCACGAAACCCTAAAACAATGATTCCCGGAAGACATTAGGGACGTACTGCAGTACGACCACGATCTCATTGGCTTTCCGGAATCATCGTTTTTCAATCAGATTAAGTAATAACTGTTATTCTTCTTACAAGATTTTGCATACATCGTCTGTCATTTTCATTTAGAAACGATGATTGCCAAGGGACATTAGCAACGTAGTTTACTGTACCTAGTCGTACTGTACTTAATATTATGATTAGTGATTACCCAATATTAATATTTTTTAAAGTAGACTTCGCCATGTGTTGGATTTCATATTATTTTTGTGGGCGAAATGGGAAATATATTCTAATATATTTGGGCCTTCGCACTAAGAAAGTGTATAATGTTTGGTTCACGGAGCAGGTTTTAGGTCAATCCGGCCCGGATCTAGTATAGTTCTAGTTCTAGGTAATCTAGGTCAGCTTCTGCGCCCTGACTCTGGACTCCTAGCGCATGTTCAGGACACCCAATCGATGATTTATGACCTAGAAAATGACTGTTTATAGAGTGCATTTTTACTACCTTATAATTTCGCTCTGTCCGTTATAGATTGTATTTTTAACCTACTTCCAAAAAAGAAGGCGGTTATAAGTTCGGCTGTATTTTTTTATCAGTCTTTTGAGGACATCAAATATGATTTAAAGTGAATACAATGGCAACCATCTTATTGCTGTTGATTTTGGGTTAATTTTGGACCATCACCTTTTAAGAGAAAATGTAGTACGTCTCTACAAAGCCGACACTAGCCGAATATCTTTTTTCAAAGGTGTACGGGCATTCTTTTCGGCCGGATACTGTACTTAATTTCCTCAAAATATAACCGCTATAAAAGTATACATACAGTGTATTTAGTTGAACAGTGGGATTCTGGATGTAGTTCCCTCCCAAGCTAGTGCTCACGTACTGAGCTATCGCGTACACGAGTTTCTCTTCCTTTGTACACTTGATCAGCATCAGCTTCTCGAGGGGATTCAATATTTTATTCCAATTCCTTTTGGCCGGTTTCGTATTTGTTTTGTCTATGTGTATTGCCTGTTGAAATACTCTGAGTATTTATATTTCGTGTAGGTATACAGACAAAACAAAAACTTTTATAATTGGAACCTAATGGTAAAATTACTGAACAGAGAATTCTCAGAACTGAAAACTAGAAATGGGACACTGAAGCGGCAGAAAGGCCTTACCAAAGAGTATGATCCTATTTCGATTTCAATCAAACGAAGACAATCATCTGGAAGACCTTCAAAAATCTTTTCATTTTCGTGCAGATGGTGAACAGCAAGCCACATCTGCTCAGTCATAATCTCTACAGGAGGTTTCTTAGGTGGCACCTGTTGGTAAACAAGTATTTAGAAGAGCTTAGTAACTATGTCGAATTAAGATAAGCCAACATTATTTTACAAACAAAGCGCCGAGAACTGTGTCATAAAGGCATAGGATGTCTTTAAAAATTAATTCAGTACTTAAATAAACTAGATAAAGAAGGATAAGATTAAGGACCAAATTCAACCTTAAATCTATCCGATCAAAATAACAGATAAAGGAAGATACAGAGACAATGAATAAAGAAGCTTACAACTTTCGATCCGGAAGCTCCACGCAATATAAACGTCCATTGTTCCTGCCTTACAGTCCCCGCGTGCAAATTGATGGCCATAGTCAGCAGGAAACTGAACACCAGTTTGTGCTTCTCAAACAGACCTCTAGACACATTTCTGTATACTGACAGTGTTATTTCTCTGAGGAGAATCTCTAGGCGCGCTTCTAGATTGTCATTTTTTTCACTCTCTTCGGTTACCATATTAAAAATCTAAAATGACCATTAGATTGGTGCTAAATTTGTGACTACAGACTTCTGAGTGTGAGTGATGTGTGTCTCAAAACTCACGAGTTTGTACATTATATATCTAAATTCCATGTCAAATAGAATTTGAAGGTAGAATCAAATACAAACTAGTTCTACTGGATCCGTAAATTATTTTACCTGGTTAAAATACTTGAGTGAGTACTGATACATGGGTTCTATGTCAGCCAGCTGCGTCACAGTGAAGTACAACACTGCTCCTCTGGTCGCCACTGTCCTGTACTTCTCCCTCGCCGCCGATATGCTCACTTCTGTTTTCTCTGTTTCCTCTAGACGAGCATTTATGATCTCTGAAGTTTCCTGTAATCATTTCAAAATATTTGCAATGTGTGTATCAACCGTTAAAATTATACGGTGACATTAAATAATGGCCTAAATGTCTAAAGAGCTTTTCAAGTCTATTCAGTAACTAATATGAACGGACCCACTCACCTTACTCTCGTTTAAAGTCTCAATAAGTTCTTCGTCGTCTAAAATGTTTCCAGTCGATGCATACAACAATCGAAGTATTTTGTCTTCGATTTCGAGTAGTGATGCCTTGTCTGCGTTGATACGTACTATCAGGTCAGTGCGTTGTTTCTCCAAATCAGGTCTTTCCAAACGTACTACATCTCTGTATAGGCAAAAAACAGCTTAAAGTGTTCTAGGTCGCATAAATTTTTTTGTATCTAAGAACTTTCATTAACATATTACCCCTATGGACACTATTTTGTACAATCAATTTCATATTTAGATGCAAGGCTGTTGTTGCAAAAATTAAAGTTAACAAATTTAATTATAGCAACTATTAATTATTTTTAGTTGACAAAGGTCACTTACGCTAAAAGTTGGTCCTCCAACCCGGATAAAGTGACAGTAAAGTTGACTAGAGTCACTTGTATACATATTTCCGGCAAATAGTGGGGGTTTGCGATCTTCGTGGTTAAGTACAGACGGAAATTCGTGTCGTATTCAATGTCACTGTCTCCCAAATGGATCATCAGGCGACCACTCTAAATGGAGATATAATTTTCATGAGTTATGAAAATGATTATAAAATTTTTGTCAATCGTCTTGTAAAGAAAGATTAATAAATCAAGGCAAATCATATATTTTGGGACCTACATTTTATTTCATAAGTGGTACTAACTTCGTGGTGGTGGTAACTTCGGGAAATTATTTCTTACCTGCATAGACATTTGTTTGAGGAGCACAGGTGTGAGTGTTGCATCTAGAGTTTCGCCCAAATCTTCGATGAGCAGTGGCCATCCTAGTCGAATGCAATTCTCCAACATACGAAGGTATCCGGGGTCGCTCAGTTTGGTTATTTGCAATCCACTGTCGCGTTCCATATGTTTTATCCACATATTAGCCTGTTTTTATAAAAAATATGTATGAAAATATCACCAAATCTTAATATATTTTTTAATTATTTACTTCAATTTGTTCAATATAAAGCATATCAAAATCTAAATCATATCGATTTCTAAATGTTGATTTGAACCTGCTCCTGTGGATCAATAGTAAGAGGCCATCTTTCAGCTTTCGTGACAAGAATCCCATTTTCCGTTGAAACGGTGTCCCTCGGAAGACCTTGAGCGTTCCAAGTTCTAACGGTGAATGAATCAGCCATTGTCGAGGTTAGGCTAGATTAAAACGTTTCGTTAATGAAGTGAAATTAATATGAAATAATGGGTCATTAATATGGGCAAGCTTGACTTCTGTAGTACAGAAAGACCGACAGCGACAGAATAATATGAAGAATAAAGATCTAAGTGTTGGAGTTACCAAACCAAAAACAGTTTAAGCAAATATTGCAGAAGGGCTTATAATAGGCATGTTGCCTAAAAATTTGCTTATAATTTTTAATCCCGTAGATCTAAATACCTATTTCTTTTAGATTTATGTATCTTTAATCAACAATTATTATTTTAAAATATAATTTTTATATTGTGCTATTCCACACTAGGCAACATCCCTATTGGGACTTAAGGATTTATTGCCAAGCTGTCTAAAATGTTCAAAGGAACCAACTTACTTAAAAGTATCAGAGGATGGTATCTTTAAGTTCCTGCACCTATTCACCCATTCTACCTCACATTCACGACGATATGACGCCGGGAACGCACCAAAATACGCGATACAACCCGACGCGATTAATACGTCTCCCGTTGTGTTGTGTAGTTTTTTAGTTGCAGCCTGATGAAAATATTATAAAGTTTAATTTCATTTGCCGAAGTTTATTCTGCTTAGAGCATTCCTACTACACATCCTACATTTCGGATGCTCGATAATCAATAGTCAATCTTGTTCGTAAATTGGGTAGAGAAGAGTGGATCTGTGGGAATAGCGAGGTGCTATGATCGGTCAGGCCGAAACCCACTTGAAGTCATTTCAGCTGTTGCATATTAGCGCTGAACTGTGAAAACTTCAAGCGAACTTCGACATCAAAAATGTATGGGATTTGACGTAAGTGACATGTCGCATGCGATGACTTATGTCAAATCCCATACATTTTGTTTCCAACTTCGCGTCGAAATTATCGAATGCATCTTGACTAAAGGCCCTAGATCGAAGCGCTAATTGGTCTGCCACAGATCCATATTCCCAAGTAAGGAAGAATCTGAATCTTCATGATGCTCTCATTTACAGCGTGACATGTCTATTGTAGTCTCAATAAATTATGAGGTGCAAGGTCCCAATAATTTCCATATCAGACGAAATATAAAACATTAATTTTCTATGTAATGCATTACCGCCACACTGTCCTCCCATCTGGACTTCTCATCTGCGAGAGCCTGCGTCAGTCTGCCTGCTCGTATCAGCCTAGCCCCAGCCAAGTCCACATCAGCCTGTAGCCTTAGTCGCTCTTCTTCCACTGTCTGTATTAGCAACGTTATTATTAAAAGATTGCAAGGGATAATAATTATTTTCAAACAATTCTGGCAATCTATTGTGATATAGCGTAATTTTCATTTCCTCCCAGTATAGTGTATACGCATTAAAAATGCAGAGAATCATTAGTACAAAAGTAAAAATTTATCAATGACGCATAGGCCGCGTTCACGTTAACCAATTAAACTGATTACCTACTAACTATGATAAATGTGAAAGTTAGTGAGGATGGATGGATGTATGGATGGATGGATGGATAGATGTTTGTTACTCTTTCACGCAAAAACTATGAACGGATTTCGATGATATTTGGTATGGTAGTAGTTTAGGGATAAAAAGTACAGTATTCCCGTGGAATACTGTATTTATGCGGGCGGAGCCGGGGCAACAGCTAGTCTTATTATATATCTATTCTATGTTATTTAATGATCAAAAAGTGGACAAATTTAATCCAAATTGGCCCCGAAATTTATAAGTTGGCGACTTAATTTCCGAGTTCATGACTGTTATACGATGTAAGCAGCTATAAAACCAGAGAACCAGGTTGATAAATTAATGGCTGCTAAAAATTCAATTAGCAGGTTATGGAAAATAGCAGTTTTTATTTTTCAGGCAATGCCTACTTTGAGACACGAACGATGTAAAAAGCTATAGAAATGTTGAAAAATTCAGGATATTCAAATTTATTTTTCTCCTATCACGAAGAAAATATGGGGTTGCGAGGTTACTAAAGAGGAGGAAATTTTCATTATTTTTTCAGTAGGGTGCACCGTTTCCGAGATAGAAGCGATTATAGAAAAAAAATGATATGGCAATGCTCTACTTTGAAAATTCAGGATTTCCAAATTTCTTTTTCTCCCTTAATGAATAAAATATGTGGTTGCGCGGTTACTAAGGAGGAAGTTTTTCATTAGTTTTTCAGGATGCACCGTTTCCGAGATAGAAGAATTTTACAGAAATTAAAATATATCCGACATTTTAAATTTTCTAAATAAATATTTTTTTTTGTAATTAACATACCCTAAACCTAGAAAAGGACACCTAGATTTTTTTTATTTTTTTAAATGCCCGCTATCTTTGAAATTCAAAATGGATATCATTTTTGTATTCAGCATCTCTAAAAACCTCGAAGACGACACCCGTAACAATTTTACAGAAAAATAAATATTCTCCATTTTGAAATTTCAAAATGAATTAATTTTTGTAATCAGTGACTAGAAACCTAGAAAAGGACACCTATATCCATTTTTTAATGACTACTATCTTGGAAATTCAAAATGGATGACTTTTTTGTAATAGCACCCCCAAAAACCTAAAAAAGGACACCCATATTAATTTTTATAAAATAAAGTATGTCCGCTATCGAATATGAAGTATTTCAAATGTCATTTTCCACCCCCCCCGAAACCGATAAAAATTAAATATGGGAATTTTGTACGCTCATTTAGGTTTTTTATGTACGCTCGTTTTGCGGCTTATTATGTTTTTTTAATTACTTACATCAGGGAAAATATATGTGCCTATTCTTAAATTAAATGTGTACCCTCAAATTGTCGCCAAGATAAAATGTCATGTCATGTCAAAAGTCATTTGTTCGCTAAAATAATATCTGTCTGCCAATTTGGAATATTCAGTGAAAAAAATTGGTATTAATTAGTCACCAGATTTGAAATTTTTTGTTCCTTATATTTTTTGGCCAACTTGATAATTTAGTATTCAATATTCGGTTTTTTCACACCCAAAATTTGATTGTTTTGTCGCAAGTTTAAATACACTGGCGGACACATAAACTGCATCATAGTGCAAGATAACTTTCAATTAAATATAATTAGTGAAAGACCCGCCTCCAAATGGAACCCTCTCCTTAATGCAATTTTGAGCATATCGCTCTCCTCGTCTACGGTAGACTAGTCTGCGACCATCAGCACCATACGAACAAGTCCTACACTTATCAATGAATAATACGGAAGCCCATTGCTCTTCAGTCCAATTTAAGTGTCCACGAGCAAATCTTAGTCGAGCTTGTCTGTGAGCTGTAGACAATTTTAGTCCATTTGCGTCTGAAAGGTGTGATATCACGCTCTTTTCGCCTTCTTCTTATGGTTCGTGCACTAACTGCTACATCATGTACCTGGTGGAGCTCATTATTAATGCTTATAGACGTTAAAAACCGATTTCGCAAGGAAGTTGTCACAATAAACCTGTCGTCACGAGACGTCGTTACCCGAGTTCTGCCGGTTCCACGTCTTCTTTTGAATGAATCTGTCTCCATAAACCTTCTGTAAACTCGGGAAACCGTACACTGGTTTACATTTAAATCTGCAACAATTGTTCGTTGGTCTAGGCCTTGCTGCACTAGAGAAAAATTTGTGCGGCTTTTTTGGACGTCCATATTCGTGAGAGAAAAATGTGTTTAAAACGAAAACAGACTAGAAATTAAACAATTAGTAACGATAATTCAACATGTAACAAAACAAAAAAAATAACCATCAATCACAACATTAACGTAACAACGAGTTAATCTTTAGTAAATTGACAAGATTTCTTCTATATAATATTTTATTTCTTTTGTGACAGTATCCTATTTAAATTTGATTTTGTTTTTGTCGTTATAAACCAGCCTTTATTTTCCAATACCAATAAATGTAAAAAGTTTACATATTTCGTAATAAAATTTGATTGAATGTGTTCTTGCACTATGATGCAGTTTATGTGTCCGCCAGTGTACATGCCTTTTGGCACTGGCCTCTTAAATTCCAACCGACTTATTTCATTACCTCCAATTCTTTCAACATCTTTGCTAGTTGTTCTTCAATTTCCTCGACTTCCTTCTGCTTTGCTCTGAGCAATGCCATGACGTATTTTAACTCTGCAGCCGCTTCTTGATGCCTGTTTACAAGATTGTCAATTGTTAAGAAAATTGACCAGTAACATGGCTAATCTCAACTAATGGCCCGTTTCAATAACCTATCTACCAATACCTATTTGTTAGAAACGTCAAATTTGTGTCGCAAAAAAACGACAAATGATTGAATGACGACGTTTTTAACAAATAGTTATTGGTAGATAGGTTATTGATCCCGCCGTAAGTGTACATGCTCTCATCTATCTATACTACTATTATAAAGAGGAAAGATTTGTTTGTTTGTTTGCATTGAATAGGTTCCGAAACTACTGGGCAGATTTTATTAAAATTTGGCACAGACTTAGATTAGCCGGGAACGGACATAGGCCTTTTATCTAGAAAAAGTACAGTGTTGAGTGTTCCCATGGGATACTCTGTACTTACGCGGGCAACATCTAGTCACAAATAAAGTATTAGTACGTTATAAATTTTATTATAAAAATTAAAAATACTTACTTTTTAATCTTGGGCTCGACTACTGTGAACACTTTTGCATACGTGTCTATTGCTTGAACCCATAGGACCATTGATCGACACACCTACCAATTAATGTCAAAATGTTTTACATACAATAGGGAATATCACATTTTTAGAAAATAAGTTTTTAAATTATTGATTAAAGATACATTAAAAATATTGCCCATCTCTTTCTCGCTACGCCACAAATTCCTACCGGCGGCATACATTTTGTAATGACAAATGTATGGCGGGTGCAACTCGTGACGTCACTCACAGGCTTGATATATAATTGCTCTCTTTCTTATTGTAAATTTAAATTGTTTGTATCTTCGTTATTCTTTAACATCGCATAGACGAAATTTTTTATTAAGCAACATGCCTATAGTCTATTCGCGTAAAGAAGATAGGGAAATGTAAAAAAATTTATCAAAATTGACCAATGACGCATAGGTTACGCTACGCTGTGTTCACATTAACCAATCATAGTAAGCTATTTCGACATAATATGTACGCGCAATTATTTGAAATCAAGGGCCTGTTTAACAATCTACTGATATGTGTCAGATAGCTTATTTGTATGTTTTGTCTCTGCCGCTCGATATATCCTATATATCAGCAGCGACAAAACTTCCGAATAAGATAGCCGACACTTTGTTTGTGAAACAGTTACCGACTTCCTAACGCGAATAAGTAGACTACAGTCCGTTCAGAGATATTTTACCTCGGAGTTTCTATCACAGTGTCCTGTCAGAGGTAAAATAACTCTGTATACATAAATTAACCAAGGGCGTATCAGGGCACGGCTTACAGAAGGGTTCAGTACATGTTAACGCGCAATAGCGATAGCTTCGTTTTATAGCTCATATCGACAACATGATAGGTTCTGCCGGCAAATCATTGGGATTTATTCTTCGAAACGGAAAAGCCTTTAAGAGACCTCAGACTCTCATATTCCTATTCAATTCTTTAGTTAGAAGTAAACTCGAGTACTGTAGTTCAGTGCGGTCTCCTGCCTACAAGATCCATACTGAAAAAATTGAAAATCTACAAAAACGTTTC
The DNA here is from genome assembly GCA_037179445.1 of Phengaris alcon alcon. Taxonomy (NCBI): domain Eukaryota; kingdom Metazoa; phylum Arthropoda; class Insecta; order Lepidoptera; family Lycaenidae; genus Phengaris; species Phengaris alcon. The sequence goes on along the minus strand of JAYRCH010000565.1, from coordinate 11,834 downwards.
TTAAAAAGTATGTGCTTTAAAAAATATATCCTTGAATCTAACAAATCTTATCTGGACAAGTTACGGATTCTGCACATGCAAAGCCTTGAATCAAGACGTGCTATGCTGGATGCGTCCATGCTCTACAAAATTTTGCATAAAGCAATAGACTCGGCAGATTTACTTTATTATCTTTATTTATCTTTCAGAATACCCCACCGTATGCCGCGTTATCCAGTCCCCTTGTTTTCAAAATACACATGCCGCACGAATCTTCGTAAACATTCTCCCTTTTCCAGAACTATAAACTTGTATAATAGTGTTTCAGATCAGGTTGATGTATATTTTGATAGTCTTTCAATAATAAAAAAGATTGTTTTAGGAAAATTTAATCACGTTCCAGATAACTGTATTTAAATTATTATGATTTTATTACCAATCTAAATTCAAATCTAATTTCATCTATGATTATTTTAATAATTAGCTTTTAATGTAATTTTTAATAAATAAGTATCTTGTATCTTGTATATGTACTTTAGCTATATGCAATGCAATTTTATGAATACTTGTTTTATAATTAGTAATAAAGTAATTTAATTTTTAGTGTAAAATAGTCCAATGCATGTCGAGGCCAAATGTAATTAGTTATTGTATCTAGCTGTAAATTTGAATGTGTTTTATTATTCTACGTTATTTTTGATGCAAAACTGTTTTTGGTCCATAAATAAATAAATAAATAGTTTTTTTTTTGAAGTTGCTCCATAAGTTATTATCCAATTATACTGAAAATATTTTTTCTGAACAGTATTTAACATAAGTCATTAACATGGAAAATTAGTTTCTAACTGTTATAGCTTGGAAATGCCAGTTTTCAAATCCAATTCATCATTTACATTCATACAACTTCTACTAACTTCTGTAAAGTTAGAAGAAGGCGGAAACACGGACAGACAAACGGACAGAGCGAAATTAGTGTTGCTAAGTAAAAGTGCAACGGAACCATCAAATGCCTTTTACCGGTGATTAGAAGTGATAATTTCGTAATTAAGAAAGCAATAAATTATTTTTTATCAAATTTTTAGCTTCAGAGATTTTGACTTGCCTTTGACACTTTGACCACGGTATCAGGATTGAAGTCCTTGTGAGTGAGGTACGTTTTGATCTTCTTTAGAATTGAATCAGGAATGTGATCCTTGTCATATTCCTCGAGGTTTTTAATGAAATTCACATCGGCTAACAGCTTCTTACACGATTCCCAATTGGGTCTGAAGATTTAAAAGCTTAAAAAACATCAACGTGACTTCGAACATTGAGCAGATCTTAAATAAGTTAAGAACCGTTTGAGTATCAAATGGTATCCTTTTGAAAAATTCGAAATAAATACATTTTAAATTTGTGAAGAATTCTGTTGTAATTTGTTGTTGATTCAAAAAAGGAATTAAGTATTCACCCGAAACTTTTATACTATAAAAATGGTTTTACTTACTTAGCGCCGAGCAGAATACACACAGGCTCCATTACAAACCGCACCAGAGCGGGTGGTTTCGTGAACGCTTTCAGTTCATTAATGTCGGATTTGTTCAGCGCTTTCAATGCGAGCTGCGCAGCCTCCATTGCAGGCATCGCAAGCGCTAGATCAGCTTTAGCTTCGTCCGCTATTTGTTTCACTTCCTCAGCTTTTATCTGTTCGTGGATTTCAGCTTATAACAGTACGTTAGTTAAAAAATGTTAACACGACTTCTTCGTTATATGATATCGTAATAGTTGAAATTACCTTAGCTTCTGCTTCATCCTTTATCACAGCCTGCTTCACTTCATCAGCAGCCTTCTGTTCGATTTTTAAACGTGCTACCAGTGCGATACTCTAAATATGAACATGTTTAAAAAGATAAGTGGCAAATGTTTAATTGCGGTCACTAAAAAAGTTAACACTAGTATTATTTACCTCTTCAGCTTTCTTCGCCAATATTGGTTCCATATCTCTTACTTGCTGTTCCATAACTCCGACAACTTCGTATGTTTCATATAGTTTCTATGAAATAGAACATTATGCCCGCTTGATTACCAAACAGCTACTTATATACACACAACGCATATATAATATAAATCAAATGAAATACTTTTAAAATATATTTTGCAAATACTATAGAAGTGGGATGTAATTATTTCTTTTCGAATTATTAGATTATTTACTTTCATTTCAATTTTAAGTTAGCTACTAACCTGTAACCCACATGACACTCTGTCTCGTCCACGAATAATCTCTTGCTGCTTCTTGTCCAACAAGCTCAAATACAATTTCAACAGTGCCAAATAACTGCTGGGGGTCGTGTAGAAGTATCGACGCATTTCCTGATACAACCGATTAGTCATTGTATCGACGTCCTACAAAAATATTATAATTAATAATTAAAGCAAAGAGTTATTTTTATAGTTGATTATATTGTAAAGAGAACATGCTACTCGTATGTGAACTAATTTTGAAAGCAATCAACTACAAATAAAAGTAACGATTTTACAAAAACCTGAAAAGCAGTCAAGTACTAATAGTAGATGTTAAGAATATGGAAAGTAAATAAATAAAATATAGTATAATACCTGATGCATAGAAACGCAAACAGTAGAGATCTTCTCAACGAGGTTTTGATCACCGAGTGGTTGCAGACATTGATGTGCCACCGATAGCAACGCTTCTGGAGGCCACTTGGTAAACCAGTCGATGTTGCAACAGTTAACCAACGATGGGAACATTCGACAACGATGCCTGATACCAAATAGTTTTTAAAACGAGTGAAATAAATGAAGTAGGGATGTATCTTACAAGATAAAAGTATAATTTAACAAGGTAGTTGTTAGGGCGTGATGGTGACAACTCAAGGATAGCTTTATCTTCTAAATTTGGATCGATACTCTTTCTTTCTCCAAATATCCTGTGCAGTGTTATAAATTTGCTGTTAGTCAGTGGTTGAAATTATGAATTACCTAAAGGCTGCGCCTACAGGACTCATGCAGATACACAGATGGAGTTTAGCGCGCACTCTGTTGATGAAGAAATTGTACACGGCGTCTCGGTCTCCCGGATTGAGTCCCGCCTTACCAGCCTCTTGGGAACAACCTGTCTGCACCTGCTCGTAAGTGTCGCCTTCGAACAGGTTGGGCACCTCGCCTTTGGGAAATTACACATTTTGAGAAGCATACGACTAAAACATGAATTAAAAATATTAACTGCGAAAAATTAATAAAAACACAGCAATACCTGAGTTAAGCATATTATTGATGTCTTCTAAGAATTCCTCCTTTGAAATCTGTGCGTCGGTGAAGAGAAAGACTGTGTCCTCGAAAGAGACTCCAGCTCGCATGTACATTTTGCGTAAATCGTCGTGGAAGTCTGGTGTGTCGTAGTTACGTTTTAGCTCCATGCCCATACATCTGACGAAAGGTGTTAATTTTTGCATAAGATGTAAGGATGACTATTCTATAGACATTAAAACAGTCTTATACTAACGGTCTCTCGCGAGTGCAAACTAAATACCATTCCACCTGGGAGGCCGGTATATTCTTGATATTGGTCACATATGACTAAGTTGACGTATCGTCGTATGACATTAACCTCGAAAGACTTTAAGTAAACGTGTTCTACGTTTTGTTATGCTGTAGCAACATACTTGCACTCATTAATGTGTCCAGCCAGGGTGGCTATAGACCTCCTCCCTGAGCCACCCGGACCAACTAGCAGGCAGTGTCCTCTCTCAGCTCTGAACACTCTCGCCACCCGCACTACGTGCTCTACCGCGTCGCGGAATAGAACGAGGTTCATCTCCGTACGGACCATCGAGTTGTAGTCGTAGAGATATTCCTGACAAGTGAAATTAAAGATATTTGCTTAAAGCCTGCCAAACGCAGTAGAATAATGTGGACGGTAGAAAGTCATGAGGTCCTAAATATTTTGAATTTGCATCTCTTTTATACGTTTTGGGAATTCTGTGCGTAGAATGGACTGACCTTAATTACAGCCATCAACTTCTCCATATCGGGGACCTCCTGGTACACTCTGTTTTCTTTAGGAAGCGATGAGTTCATAAAATCTCCAAAAAGTACAAAAGGGGGCTCCTGAATTATACCCTCGTTTGGAATCTCAAAAATTGGTTGCTGAAGATTTTTCTGGCAAACCGCGTACAAAAGATGATAGAAGTAACTTTTGTCTTCGATATTTATTAGACGATCGTGGAAGACTCTTAGACATTCGTGGTAGAATAATCTAGGGAATAAGTAAATATTATAGAGGAGTAAAATTTAATAATCAAAGAGGAGAAAACCCTAAACAATGATTATAATTTTTACCTTAGCATACCCTGTGGTGCTCTTATATACGCTGCATTAGCTTGTAAGACACCTTGAATCGTCTTAGAAAGATCTCGAAGATTAAATATATAGTGAGACTTCGTAGGTGTTGGTAGAAATTCAGTACAAATCTTCAAGTACAAATCTACAGCTGCGTTTATAAGTGAATCACCAAGTGTGGAAACTTCCGTAGCAAAGTCCTCCATGTGACCGTTCAATATGGCCTTAAACATCGATATGACTTTTATGAGTATAATTTTACTCTTGGTACAGTAAAAAAGTCACGAATTTTCAATTATTATTTCTATTAAAACGTATTATGGACTGGATAGTTAAAACGCTAGGAAAGTCGCGGAAACAACCTTCTTCGAATATAATATGAAAATAAAGCAAAAAATAACCTTGAAGATAGTATTCATAGCATCGGACGTGGGTGATGATATGTGCATCATGGCGAAGTGACGGACAAATCTCGTACTGAGGACATTACGACCGCCGCCGGGCGGGGCGCAGGCGCAGGATAATACTACGTCTAATATCTTCTTCCAAACGAGTTTGTCCCGATCGTAGACTCCGCCGTAGTCTAAGTATTGTCTGAAAACAACATTCTTAAAACATAAATATAATAAAACGATGAAGAATATTATGGAGAATTCACTTAAATTATGCAATACACCAAAATTTAAAAGGATTTTTTCAGTGATGCGGCGGTAGCACAAACACCATAGAAATATTTTTTTTCTACGGAAGAATGGACAAAACAGATTGATGAAGGAATGCTGTCATTTTGTCGATATTATCTGTCATTATGTCTATTCTTGTGTAGACAAAACAGATTTCTTTGGTGGTCATGCTACGCTTGCCGCTGTTCCGCCGATTAAAGGTAGAATTTCGAAGTGAGCGTCTATAGCGACAGTGAGCGTTTACCTGAGTAGTTCTATGGTAGGTTGTGAACCGTAAATGTCCAGACGTGGCATATTCACGTCATCTATGAAAATGATAACTTTTTTGCCAAGTGGAGCTCCAATCGCTTTTCTTGAACGTTTATCCAATCTCAATTCTATGACTTCCTGCAAAATATTATTACCATATTATAAACATATTACTAATATTATGTATCAGTCATTACATCAGTATTTAAAAATTTATTAAACAAATCTGACCTGTGTTCTAGCGCTGGAAGTCTGGGCAGAAAAGTTTAATACAAATGGAATATATGTTGCCATCTCCGACATATCCTTTAAAACCCCCGCAGCTATGACAGTTTTACCAACGCCTGAAAAAGTTAGTAATTCAGAGTTAGCCAGTAATTAAATTATTGTCATTATTAAAAATATTTTTATTTGTACATAAACATCTTTGTTACCCGTATCGCCTGTGAACATGACTGGCTTGTTTGAGCTCAGAAACTTCTGAAATAGATAGCCGTAGCGAACAGTATCGACGGTTGGCACGAGAGTCTCGAAAAATGGTCGGTTACTGTCGTACACAAATTCCGGCTGTATTTCCGACCAAGTTTTTAATTTCCGTTGCTTTGTATCCATAAACATATTGAAGAGGTTAAAACCATGGGGAGCGCTGGAAAATATATCAATATCAAGTCTTGTTGCAAAATTAATCAAGAGCCAATAAATTTTTTTGTGGGATGAATTTACGTAGGTTGATTAAATTGTTGCATTGTTTATTTTAATTAACGATTATTATGTATTATTTTTAAACAGAATATTAAACCGACTTCCAAAGTGAAAATGCACAAAAAAGTATGAAATAAAACGTACTTTACTTTTCGGTACCAGTCTGAACAGCATACTGATAAAACAATATTTAAAATAGAACTCACGTGCAAGTTGGCTGGTACCGACTTCAAAATTATAAAGAATGAGTAGAGAAATAGTTCAAATTTTAGCCAAATTTAAAAGGGGAATTATTTAGAAAATAAGTTTTATTACATACTTTTTTGCGGATGTCGGTAAAATTTTTTGTTTAAAAATAATATTTTTTTCTTTTTAGTGATATTTGTTAAATTATTATTAATACATTTTAAGAACGTTTAAAATAAGCGAACGAATGTATAATTTAATACGCGCAAAGCTTCCATTAGGTATTGTATATAAGATGATGATGATGATTACTGTAATTTACATAATGGCATAAGCTTGCAGTTTTTTAAACAATGTCGAAATTTTCAAATGCGTATCTTTAAAGACTGAGGAGTTCTGTTCAGTGCTTTTGGATCCAGGATATACCTTGGTGCAGAATCTTACTTTTTGGTAGCATATGCTTGGGTTACTGAAAAAGTCTAAATCACTATATGTGTCAATATAAATTTCGAGGAGTTCCCTCGATTCCTCATGGATCTCATCATCAGGTCACCACTTTTGTGAAAACGGGACCAACTTCGGAGTATACCCTTTACATCAAAGAAATAATTATTAAAATCGGTCAACAGACGGCGGAGTTATCGTTGAACATAAAAAAAAATATATAGCCTATACATATACAACCGAACGTATAACCGCCTCCTTTTTTTGGAAGTTGGTTAAAAAGGGATTCAGACGGATTATATATAAAAAATCGATAAAGATTAAAACTTATCGGCCAACAAAACAACTTTTGTACATAATTATTATCTTTGAAAATAAAAATCGTTAGGTATGTAGTACATACTATTCAGCTTCTTCGAACTCCAGAAATTGCCGTTTTACAATCTCTTCCAAAGTCTCCCTGTTGGCTTCGTATATATTGCCACCGATGCACCAAATGTAGCAGAATATGAAGCAATGCGCTAAATACACTTTAAGGGCAGATTTGTCCGGAAACCTTTCTCCCGGTTCCGACAGTAATGCTCCTAATAAAGAGCACAATGCCGACACTTTACTAATATCCACCTAGAAAAAAAGTTATCATGTTGGTTTTAAAAGCATCAGTTCTTCACCTTTCTGACTTCGGACATTACCTGCTTTATTCCCACACCGCATTTAGTGGTGACATGATTTAATCCAGTTTCGAGCATCTTGAACAACTCGTAAAGAAACTCGGAATTTTCCTGGTTGAAGAGATTTTTCTCCACACTATCTTCTAGCCAGGACTGTACGTATGGTAGGAAGCCCAAATCGCTGGGATCGATGTATACCATACCACAGCGAGACACAGTTGCTGGTGAGGCTTGGGCTAAATCTGATACCTAAACATACATTTTAGTTTCAAGGGTTTGCATGGACCATTACAAGTTTCCATACAACTTTTGTGCTCATGAGTCGGGGAGTTGTTATTCGCAGTTGAATTTTCTCCACTTTAACTTAGAAATCTAACACAAGACATCTTTAAGAAATATATAACTACCTCAAATAGCATGTGAACGTAAGGCGTCAGTTTTATCCTCTCTGAATTGGAAAGACATAGCATTTTGTTATCGTCTAGTACAGTATTCATGTTTTCAATCCAAACAGCATCCACTGGACCATCGCAGACTATCCAATGATGATCAGGATCTTCACACTAAATATTCCATATATTGTATAATATTTTTATGACATGAAGATTTAAAGCAGCTTACGAATTATTAATTAAATTTTTTTTAAAGTCTTGCACTTACTTGAACAGCCGTTCTTAAGGACAATGGTAGGATTCCGTCGTGCCATTCCAGAGTTTGTAAGTTCACTTCACCGTAGAGTTCGCCAATGCTTAAACTTTTCGGGTTGATAATGTACTTGTGCACTCTTTGGTAATGCGGACCCTCTATACCTTTCTCACAATGACGAGTGTATGTATCACCGAGTACCTTATAAATGAAGATGCAATGAAATATTTTTCTCGTTTCACCATGTTTAAATACAACAGTTACTAAATTACAAACGCTAAATAGAACATTTTTCGTACATTAATTTATGAATCTGCTGTCACATACATGACTGTTTATATTTCTAACGACCCAAAAGTTTACAACGGCTGATAGCATTCAATGCCTTTGCTTAACACTACTGTGCAAGGAGGACCGGAAAATTAATTAAGCGTTGGTAATGCAGATCATGGTGTGGATTGTAATTACAATGTTATCAAAACGTACTCGTAAAACAACTGTCTTGCCACCACCAGTTGGACCAACAAGCATGACCCCCCAGCGGACAATCATAGTCTCGTGTAGTTGTATCACTTTGGTAATTTGCCGCTCTTCGACTTGAAGTTTTCTTTCCAGTAACACAGATTCTGGAGATAAGTGGGAAAAATAATAAGCCAAGAGTGGATTGTTCGTCACTAAATTTCGTCACGTGAGAAAGAATTTTAGACTTAAATAGCAAACAAGTAGGCAACGTTTTAACTAAAAGAAAGTCTAAAGCTAATTAAAAAAATAGATACTTACTAATGCCTTCGACCAGTGTTGCATAATCACGAACGGGCAGTTGCACACCAGGGAACAAATCGGATAAAATACCAGCAAAAAGCAAAGCATCTGCCGCGAGGAATTTTGGCAAATTACTGTCGTTTAACGCACACAGTAATGTCATCTCTTCGTGTTGATCTGGATTTGCACGTTTTAGAGCTCCTGCCATTACCTAGGATTTGATAACTTTAGAATTATTAAATTCTTTCATCTCTTCTTGCGTTTTCATTATACTTCATGGACTTTATTGGTTTTTCTTTACTTACGAGTACACTCTTCACAGCTCTCATGCCGAAATCGTAGTGGTCTTGTTTAGAAAGCTGTTCACTAGACAACTTATACATTTGAACCATTTTCTTTGCAAGACCTTTTGAAGATTCAAATCCTTCCGAGTACAAGATCACTTCAGCTATCAATGCTGTTAAAAATATTTTATAGTTAAGCCTTAAAAGAGATTTTGTTGAAACTTATAGGACACAAATGATTTTTAGCGATAACACCGCACATATCTTACCATAATCCGGTACCATCATAGAAATTGGACGAAACAGTGCTTTTAGGTTATCCGGCAATTCAGTTCGACCAGCATAACCGGGGTTCATGGTGATGAAAGCTGCACATGACCGTACCAGCTTGATCTCACGACCCTCGAACATGAATCTAAGAACATGTAATAACAATGTGCTATCGTCTACAACCTTACAGGACACAAGAAGTTCTACTGTTAAAAACTATTTTTAGATTTTTTATATCTTTATTATTTTTTTCTAATAGCCAAATTACAGTACTCTTTACCTGGATTGCTTAGCAACTTTGGCATTTCGTATAGTGATCAGCTGTTGAGCAATGACGGACAATACTTCGATGTCTATCCGGTTGAACTCGTCGAAACAACACCAAGCACCAGAGGTAGCTAGACCAGAGAAGAAACGACCCATCATCTTGTAATCCAAACCTGTAAGATATTGCCGGTAAGTTAAATCATTTAAATGTAATGTTATAAATTTTAACTGACTTATAATATTACTGTGTAACCTAACTCTACAGTCTTTTGGTATCGAAAACCTAAACTACTGTTAGTGGTGCAGGCACCAATAAAACCTATTTAACGTCTAGGTGACATGATGAGGAATTGAATTCCTCATCATGTCACCTACTAGGTATGTAAAATTTATTATTAGATTTTTCTTTTTTTTAATTTTTATGTAAAAAACCTTCAACCTTCGGAACAGTTGAAGACGACGCATTGTATAGCTAGTGACTTAGCAAGGTCCTTCGTGGTCTCTGTCTTGCCGGTCCCTGCAGGGCCCGCTGGGGCTCCCCCAAGATCCAGCTGTAGGGCTCCCATCAGACACAAATAACAACGATCGGTCAAGGGAGTTATTACCAGTACACCTAAAAGCAGAGTAAATATTCAGAAGACTAATCAATACGGCAAAAGCAATCAACACAGGTATTTGGAAAGGTAATGTTATATTTGAATATTGATGAAAAATGTACCTCCAGCTCCTAAATACTCATGTCCGTAAATGTATTGAGCGTTAGACATTCTAGCCATACAGTTGTCGATGTCATTCTCCCAATAATATCTGATCATCTTCAGCCATTCAAAGTCGGTTCTAAAAATGTATTTTTTTATAAATACAGAATAATATTTTATTTTTGTTTATCACACGTGCTTGACTAACGTTTTTGACCGTTATATTCACTTGTATTACGCTACTCCAGGTAAAGTGCAAGCAAATCTATCAATATTAAAAGTGCTTACAAACATAATTTAAAAATTACTTACGCCTTCTGTACATGTTTCTCAACCATATGTGTAATCGTGTCTCTAGCATGGACATCTACAGTAATCAGAGCACAAAGAACCTTCCTGAAAAGTGGACTAAGATCCTTTCTTGTCAGGGCAGCCAGGTTGTTTAAGTCAGACACGCATTTCTTCTCATAATTTAATAAACTAGTGTCAATACGCAAGGGATTGTTTAAGTCGAAGATTTCATGGACTCCCCTGGCCCACATAATTTGAGAAACAGTCAAAACAATCTGAAGGAAATTAAGGAAATTGTTACTCAAATTCGTAGTTGTTTTAAAAATCCTAAAAATCATTAGGTAAAAATCTACATTTCAATGGACAATTCGGACAAAATTAATATCAGTTTTCAAAATGAGAACGTAAGGTTTACCTGATTTGGATGTAGAGGAGCCCAATCGACTCTACTGCGTTGCATGTAGTCTTTCAGTGCGAATTTCATACAACGTTTAACTGAAGCAAACATTGCTTCTTCGACTTTGCCCAACCAATCTTCTACGTTGCCACGAGCTTTAAGGCCCTGGAAGTAATCCGTGATAATATACTTACTATCAGAAAAGGTAAAACAATCGTGTTTTAAAAAATATAAGTGTCTACGGAAAAAACGATAGTCCTAAAACTTATACAGACTAAAAGTGACATTACCAAAGTTAGTTAAGAATCTCCCTGTAATTAATAAATTTAATGTGAATTTTGGTATTATATTTTAAAGCTACCTTTCCCAGGTTGATTCTTTCTCCCTCTGGAGACAACATAGCTATTATATCAGTTGTAAGATCTTCGGGTGCTGCTGTTTTTGCCAATTTTGCTTGTAAGGCGTCCCTAGTGTGAAAGGACATTTCTCGTTCAACCAAAGTACCGTCTTCAGTAATCTCCATTTCACTTTCTGGCAAACGGACACCGAACTCCAATTTGGCAATCGCATCAAAACATTTTCTCAAATGAGGCTGAACTGCGTGAGGGTTGCGTGTCTATTGTTAATGAATAAAAAAAATATATTTTAAAAAAATATTTTAAGATTTTTAGTATTTAATAAAGTATTATTAATTATCATTTATTACCTGCGCCAATATTTCCAGTAACTCGTCATTTGATAAGAAAAAGAAACGTGGGAACGCCACACGTTTGGTTTCTAAATACGCTTCCAGGCACTTCATAATTTGGTCTAACATTTCGTTATTCCTTACAAACTCTTCGTAGAGTTTTGGTTGTGTAGCTGCCGACATTGCTAGTGGGACCTAAGTAAATGAAAATTAAGGCAAATTTAAACCTAAAACTCTTAATATCGTATTAAGCATCTTCCTAATTGTATCGAATTTA
>JAYRCH010000564.1:0-13667 GCA_037179445.1 Phengaris alcon alcon | reverse complement strand
GTGTCGGAGGTAGAAGAATGGATAGTCGTAATTTGAAAAGTATTCCCCGGGTGGGTCCTCCTTCCAGGAGGGAATCCCACACTCCCGCTCCGGCGGGGGGTCGGCCCTTGTATACGGGGGGGCCACAAATTGCGAGGGAGGTTGAGGAGAAGGTCGTTGCGACGACGAGTGGCGAGGGAGGCGCGATGGCGCAAGCAGGGCCGAAACCGGTGCACCTTACCGCACCGGAGACGGGAATGCTCACGGACGAAGACACGGATTTTTCACAGCCGGTCCCTGATGGCAGGCGCCGGTTGCTGGAACTCCTGCGGAAGAAGGCACTGAGGGGGGATACGGAGGGAATGCCGCGCGTGATGCTCACGCGCGCGCTGATGCCCGAACCCCCTTCAACGGACTATGACAGCGAGGACTACCTCTCGGACTCCAGCGCCTTATCGCTGGACTCCGAGGGGTTGCCCGCACACCCCGGACGTGACAAACCTCGAAAGAGGAAACCCGATGACGACAACGTACCGTCCCTCAGTAAAGGGGCGGTACCCAAATCCAAACGTGGACGCGGTCGGCCGCCAACGACTGGCCAATACGTTGGTCTAGCCAAGGCGCAGGCTGACCTGAATAAGGCGAAAGAGGAGGCTCTTCGGCTTCGGGCCGAAGAGGAACTAGCCGCATCTATGGAAAGTGCTAGGGAGACGCGAGCGTCAGCCGGCACAATCCCCCTTGCGGTCACCGGAGGAGACGGGTCGGAGCGGACCAACTACGCTCTGGCCAAATCTGTGGAGACTTCGTTGGAGGCAATTACAATGGTCGCCACGAAGTCCTCCAACCTTAAGGGCACCTTCCAAAGGTGCCTCAAGGAGTCAGTAGTGGCAATCAGGTCGGCTGTTGCTGAAATGAGAGGCCGCTCTACTACGGAGGATATGGCGAGGCTGGAGGCTCAGAATGCGCGGCTTCAAGAGCAACTGACCAGAATGGGTCAGGAGCTTGAAGAGCTGCGCAGACGGGCTAACAGCGCCCGCCCCGTACAAGATGACATGCGCCAGCTGTTGTCGGAGGTCTCTCGTACCAACATAGAGACCTTCGGCAACATGCTGAACGCCAGGCTGGCCGGTCTGGAGGACAGACTCCTGCCGGAGCCCAGACGACGACCCCCGCTGGCGGCGGACAGTGCCACTGTTGGCACCACGCCAGCGCCGGCGGCACAAAAAGTGAAGGCGCCGAAGCCAAAGAGGGCGACGGCGCCCACGTACGCAGAAGTGGCGGCACCGAGTGCGGCGGCCCCCCTCATAGAGGCGGCGTCTGCACCAGCCAAAAAGAAGAAGGCTAAGAAGAAGCGGCCATCAATGGCCGCTCAGGAGGCGGCGCAAGGGGGGGAGCACATCAACCCCTCCCCCGCCGAGGCCCCGTGGACAAAAGTGGGTCCACGTAAGGCCAAGTCGAAGAAGGGGACGGCTACTCCAACTAAAGCCGCCCCTAATAAAAAGAAGAAAAAGGCGAGGCTGCGCACCCCAGTCACTGCGGCCGTTACCCTCACCCTTGAGGAGAAGGCTGCAGAGAAGGGGGTGACGTACGCCAAGCTTCTTATGGAAGCCAGGGCGAAAGTCGATCTGGGGGAGTTCGATATCCCAAAGCTCGGCTTTCGTCTGGCAGAAACCGGCGCGCGCGTACTCACGATCGCAGGTGAGGGGGCGCAAGCGAAGGCGGATGCTTTCGCCGCAAAGTTGAGGGCCGTATTAAGCCCAGAGATGGTGAGAGTCGGCCGCCCGGTCAAGTGCGCAGAGTTGCGCGTGACCGGGCTGGACGACTCAGTGACGGCCGCCCAAGTCATCCAGGCGGCCGCACAAGAAGGAGGTTGCCCGACAAGCACAATCAGGTCGGGCAAAATAGTGGTGGGACCGAGAGGGGACGCGTCCTTGTGGATACGCGTCCCCGTCGCGGCCGCTAAAAAGCTTTTAAGCTCTGGGCGGCTTCGCGTGGGCTGGGTCTCGACAAAGGTGGTGCTGCTGGCCTCGAGGCCCAAGCGGTGCTACCGATGCCAGGACACCGGCCACGTCGCGGCGAAATGCCAGTGCACGGTGGACCGCAGTCGGAGCTGTTTCCGCTGCGGGAAGCCGGGGCACAAGGCGGCCGAGTGCGGAGCGGATCCGCACTGCTCTTTGTGCGAGGCCGCCGGCAAGGAGGAGATGGGACATGTGTTGGGGAGCAGCGGCTGTGTTTTTGCCAAGCCGCCCCCCGGCACAAAAGGGATGAGAAAGGCTCCCTCAAGGGCCCGGCATAAAAAGCCGCAAGCCCAGGGCGCAAGGGTGGCTCAACCCGCCCCCGCCATGGAGGTCGAAGCCTAGGCCCGTGGGCGGTGATCGGGGGATCGCCGCCCACACTATGGGCCCCGAGAGGAAAAGCTCCCCAATGCCCGGGGAGCTCTCGGAGAGGCAGGCGGCGGCATATCACCAGGCCGCCGCAAAGAAGTGAGCCGGTTGCGGCACGCGCTGGGGGGTCGTGGAAGAATGCAACGCGATTCCCACGGCCCCTCCACTGGCGCTGAAGAAGGGCATCGGGGGGTTTTAGACGGTAAACCCCGGCGCACTCCATCTCGCGCCGGGGGAGCCCGTCATACCCCTGCCGCCCTCCCCCGGGGGCGGCGGGGGATACGTAACGTATTTCCCCCCGTAAAAAAAAAAAAAAAAAAAAAAAAAAAAGGTTAGGTTAGGTTGGGGCTCTGCCAGTTCGTCCTAGTTCGTGGCCCTGGGCAACGCTTGGGTGCGCCACCCCGTCTTTTGCGGGGTGAGGTACCCACGCGGCTGAAGGCTGGCGCTATCTCTTTCTTGTCTATCTTTCACCATCTATTTTGTTTAACTTTCTTGTTTTTGCATTAGTTTTATTTTGTTTTCTATCTTTCACCACCTTTTTCTTTCATCTCCAACTATCTTTCCTTTTTATTTAACTCTTCTGATGGGGGAGCTCACCCCTGAAAAAAGAGACCGCGACCCGGGGTGTCGGAGTTTCGAGGTATGGATAGTCGTAATTTGAAAAGTATTCCCCGGGTGGGTCCTCCTTCCAGGAGGGAATCCCACACTCCCGCTCCGGCGGGGGGTCGGCCCTTGTATACGGGGGGGCCACAAATTGCGAGGGAGGTTGAGGAGAAGGTCGTTGCGACGACGAGTGGCGAGGGAGGCGCGATGGCGCAAGCAGGGCCGAAACCGGTGCACCTTACCGCACCGGAGACGGGAATGCTCACGGACGAAGACACGGATTTTTCACAGCCGGTTCCTGATGGCAGGCGCCGGTTGCTGGAACTCCTGCGGAAGAAGGCACTGAGGGGGGATACGGAGGGAATGCCGCGCGTGATGCTCACGCGCGCGCTGATGCCCGAACCCCCTTCAACGGACTATGACAGCGAGGACTACCTCTCGGACTCCAGCGCCTTATCGCTGGACTCCGAGGGGTTGCCCGCACACCCCGGACGTGACAAACCTCGAAAGAGGAAACCCGATGACGACAACGTACCGTCCCTCAGTAAAGGGGCGGTACCCAAATCCAAACGTGGACGCGGTCGGCCGCCAACGACTGGCCAATACGTTGGTCTAGCCAAGGCGCAGGCTGACCTGAATAAGGCGAAAGAGGAGGCTCTTCGGCTTCGGGCCGAAGAGGAACTAGCCGCATCTATGGAAAGTGCTAGGGAGATGCGAGCGTCAGCCGGCACAATCCCCCTTGCGGTCACCGGAGGAGACGGGTCGGAGCGGACCAACTACGCTCTGGCCAAATCTGTGGAGACTTCGTTGGAGGCAATTACAATGGTCGCCACGAAGTCCTCCAACCTTAAGGGCACCTTCCAAAGGTGCCTCAAGGAGTCAGTAGTGGCAATCAGGTCGGCTGTTGCCGAAATGAGAGGCCGCTCTACTACGGAGGATATGGCGAGGCTGGAGGCCCAGAATGCGCGGCTTCAAGAGCAAGTGACCAGAATGGGTCAGGAGCTTGAAGAGCTGCGCAGACGGGCTAACAGCGCCCGCCCCGTACAAGATGACATGCGCCAGCTGTTGTCGGAGGTCTCTCGTACCAACATAGAGACCTTCGGCAACATGCTGAACGCCAGGCTGGCCGGTCTGGAGGACAGACTCCTGCCGGAGCCCAGACGACGACCCCCGCTGGCGGCGGACAGTGCCACTGTTGGCACCACGCCAGCGCCGGCGGCACAAAAAGTGAAGGCGCCGAAGCCAAAGAGGGCGACGGCGCCCACGTACGCAGAAGTGGCGGCACCGAGTGCGGCGGCCCCCCTCAAAGAGGCGGCGTCTGCTCCAGCCAAAAAGAAGAAGGCTAAGAAGAAGCGGCCATCAATGGCCGCTCAGGAGGCGGCGCAAGGGGGGGAGCACATCAACCCCTCCCCCGCCGAGGCCCCGTGGACAAAAGTGGGTCCACGTAAGGCCAAGTCGAAGAAGGGGACGGCTACTCCAACTAAAGCCGCCCCTAATAAAAAGAAGAAAAAGGCGAGGCTGCGCACCCCAGTCACTGCGGCCGTTACCCTCACCCTTGAGGAGAAGGCTGCAGAGAAGGGGGTGACGTACGCCAAGCTTCTTAAGGAAGCCAGGGCGAAAGTCGATCTGGGGGAGTTCGATATCCCAAAGCTCGGCTTTCGTCTGGCAGAAACCGGCGCGCGCGTACTCACGATCGCAGGTGAGGGGGCGCAAGCGAAGGCGGATGCTTTCGCCGCAAAGTTGAGGGCCGTATTAAGCCCAGAGATGGTGAGAGTCGGCCGCCCGGTCAAGTGCGCAGAGTTGCGCGTGACCGGGCTGGACGACTCAGTGACGGCCGCCCAAGTCATCCAGGCGGCCGCACAAGAAGGAGGTTGCCCGACAAGCACAATCAGGTCGGGCAAAATAGTGGTGGGACCGAGAGGGGACGCGTCCTTGTGGATACGCGTCCCCGTCGCGGCCGCTAAAAAGCTTTTAAGCTCTGGGCGGCTTCGCGTGGGCTGGGTCTCGGCAAAGGTGGTGCTGCTGGCCGCGAGGCCCAAGCGGTGCTACCGATGCCAGGACACCGGCCACGTCGCGGCGAAATGCCAGTGCACGGTGGACCGCAGTCGGAGCTGTTTCCGCTGCGGGAAGCCGGGGCACAAGGCGGCCGAGTGCGGAGCGGATCCGCACTGCTCTTTGTGCGAGGCCGCCGGCAAGGAGGAGATGGGACATGTGTTGGGGAGCAGCGGCTGTGTTTTTGCCAAGCCGCCCCCCGGCACAAAAGGGATGAGAAAGGCTCCCTCAAGGGCCCGGCATAAAAAGCCGCAAGCCCAGGGCGCAAGGGTGGCTCAACCCGCCCCCGCCATGGAGGTCGAAGCCTAGGCCCGTGGGCGGTGATCGGGGGATCGCCGCCCACACTATGGGCCCCGAGAGGAAAAGCTCCCCAATGCCCGGGGAGCTCTCGGAGAGGCAGGCGGCGGCATATCACCAGGCCGCCGCAAAGAAGTGAGCCGGTTGCGGCACGCGCTGGGGGGTCGTGGAAGAATGCAACGCGATTCCCACGGCCCCTCCACTGGCGCTGAAGAAGGGCATCGGGGGGTTTTAGACGGTAAACCCCGGCGCACTCCATCTCGCGCCGGGGGAGCCCGTCATACCCCTGCCGCCCTCCCCCGGGGGCGGCGGGGGATACGTAACGTATTTCCCCCCGTAAAAAAAAAAAAAAAAAAAAAAAAAAAAAAAAAAAAAAAAAAAAAAAAAAAAAAAAAAGGTTAGGTTAGGTTAGGTTAGGTTAGGTTAGGTTAGGTTAGGTTAGGTTAGGTTGGGGCTCAGCCAGTTCGTCCTCGTTCGTGGCCCTGGGCAACGCTTGGGTGCGCCACTCCGTCTTTTGCGGGGTGAGGTACCCACGCGGCTGAAGGCTGGCGCTATCTCTTTTCTTCACTATCTTTCACCACCTATTTTGTTTAGCTTTCTTGTTTTTGCATTTTGTTTTATTTTGTTTTTCTATCTTTCACCACCTTTTCTTTCATCTCTAACTATCTTTCTTTTCGTTTTAACTCTTCTGATGGGGGAGCTCACCCCCGAAAAAAGAGACCGCGACCCGGGGTGTCGGAGATTTGAGGATGGAAAGTCGTAACAGTGAAAGTATTCTCCGGGTGGGTCCCAGCGATGCTGGGGAATCCCACACTTCCCCGAAGGGGGAAGTCAGGCCCGTGTATACGGAGGGGCCAACCGTTACGAGTGGAGAGGAGGAGGTTGTGAGGACGAGGAAAAAGGAGAGTGGTGCGATTGCGCACTCTGGCCCGAAGCTGACGCTCATCACCGCGTCAGAGTCGGGCAAATTAACGGACGAAGACACCGACTTCTCGCAACCGGTCCCTGATGGCAGGCGCCGGTTGCTTGAACTTCTAAAAAAGAAGGCATTGAGGGGGGACACGGTAGGAATGCCACGCGTGATGCTCACGCGTGCGCTGATGCCCGAACCACCCTCCACAGACTGTGACAGCGAGGACTACCTCTCGGACTCCAGCGCCTTATCGCTGGACTCTGAGGGGTTGCCCGCAATACCCGGACGTGACATGGCTCGTAAGAGGAAACCTGACGATGACGATGTGCCGCCTCTTAGTAAGGGAGCGGTACCCAAGCCCAAACGAGGACGCGGCCGCCCGCCGACCACGGGCCAATACGTTGGTCTGGCCAAGGCGCAGGCCGAGCTTAATAGGGAGAAGGAGGAAGCTCTTCGGCTTCAGGCCGCAGAGGAGGTCGCCGAAACGATGAGAGCTGCACGGGGGGCGCGCGCGTCCATCTGCGCAATCCCCGCCACAGCTACCGGAGGAGACAGGTCAGAGCAGACCAGCTACGCTCTGACCAAGGGCGTTGAGGCCTCGTTGGAGGCGATAACCATGGTCGCCACGAGGTCCCAAAATCTAAAAGGGACGTTTCAGCGGCACCTCAAAGAGGCTGTTGTCAACCTAAGGGCAACCTTCGCCGAATTGAGGGGCCGCGGTGAAAGCGAAGAGATCAGGGCACTAGAAGCCCAGAACGAGCGGTTGCAACAGCAACTCGACGCAATGCGCCGGGAGCTCGAGGAGCTGCGTCGCCAGGCGACCAAGTCCGCCACCAACGACTTGCAACAGATGTTGTCGGAGGTCTCGCGCTCTAATATCGAGACCTTCGGCAACATGCTGAATGCGAGGTTGGCTGGCATTGAGGACAGGCTCCTACCAGAGCCGAGGAGAAGGCCACCGCTGGCGGCGGATAGTGCCGATGTTGGCACCACGCCAGCGACCGGAGGTACAAAGGCGCCGAAGCCCAAAAGGGCGACGGTGCCAACATATGCTGAGATGGCGGCACCGAGTGCACCGGCCCCTAAAGAGACTCCGGCTGCTCCCGTCCCGCCCAAGGCCAAAAACAAAAAGGCCAAGAAGAAGCGGCCATCAATGGCCGCTCAAGATGCGGCGCACGGGGGGGATAACAGCAACCCCTCCCCCGCCGAGGCCCCGTGGACCACCGTATGTCCACGCAAGGCCAAGCAGAAGAAGGGGGCGGCTACACCAGCCAAAGCCGCCCCAAAAAAGAAGAAAAAGAAGAAGAAGGCGAAACTTCGTCCCCCTACGACTGCGGCGGTCACCCTCACTCTGGGGGTGAGCGCTGCGGAAAGAGGGGTAACATACGCCAAGGTGTTGGCCGAGGCTAAAGCGGCGATCGACCTGGGGGAACTTGGCATCCCCAGGCTCGGTTTCCGCCTGGCTGAGACGGGAGCGCGCGTCCTCACCATTGCTGGAGAGGATGCGCAGGACAAGGCGGACGCCTTTGCCGCTAGGCTCAGGACAGTCCTGAAGCCGGAAGACGTGAAAGTCGCCCGCCCGGTGAGGTGCGTCGAAATGCGCATCGCCGGGCTGGATGACTCAGTGACGACTGCCGATGTCATCGAGGCAGTCGCACGTGAAGGAGGATGTTTGCCTGGCGACATCAGGTCGGGCCAAATTAGAGTGGGGCCATGGGGGGACGGATCCTTATGGATGCGCGTCCCGGTCGCGGCTGCCAAGAGGCTAACCAGCTCTGGGCGGCTGCGTGTAGGATGGGTGTCCGCGAGGGTGGCGCTGCTGGCCGCGAGGCCTAAGCGCTGCTTTCGCTGCATGGACACAGGCCACGTAGCATCGAAGTGCCAGTGCCCGGTCGACCGTAGCCGGAGCTGTTTCCGCTGCGGGAAACCGGGGCACAAGGCGGCCGAGTGCGGGGAAGCGCCCAACTGCTTCCTGTGCGAGGCCGTCGGCAAAGAGGAGAGGGGGCACGTGCTGGGCAGCAGTGGCTGTGTCGGAGCTGCGAAGAAGCCGGCCCCCAAGAGGAAGAGTAAGGCTCCCACCAAGAAGGCCCGGTTCAAAGAGCCCAAGGCCGGCTCAAGGGCGGCTCCGACCACCCCCGCCATAGAGGTGATGGAAGCCTAGGCCCGTGGGCGGTGATCGGGGGATCGCCGCCCACATTGTGGGCCCCGAGATGGGCAGCTCCCCAATGCCTCGGGGAGCTCTCGGTGAGGCAGGCGGCGGCACTACATCCAGCCGCCGCGATAGAAGAGGGCCGGACGCGGCACGCGCTGCGGGGTCGTGGTAGTAGTATCACGCAGTTCCCATGACCCCGCATAGGCGCAGAAGGAGGCATGGAGGGGTTTTAGTCGGTAAACCTCGGCGCTTTTCATCACCATTGCGCCGAGGGAGTCCGACATACCCCTGCTGCCCTCCCCCGGGGGCGGCGGGGGATACGTAACGTATTTCCCCTCCTAAAAAAAAAAAAAAAAAAAAAAAAAAAAAAAAGGTTAGGTTAGGTTAGGTTAGGTTAGGTTAGGTTAGGTTAGGTTAGGTTAGGTTAGGTTAGGTTAGGTTAGGTTAGGTTGGGGCTCAGCCAGTTCGTCCTCGTTCGTGGCCCTGGGCAACGCTTGGGTGCGCCACCTCGTCTTTTGCGGGGTGAGGTACCCACGCGGCTGAAGGCTGGCGCTATCTCTTTCTTGACTTTCTTTCATCATCTATTTTGTGTAACTATCTTGTGTTTTGCATTTATTTTTATTTTGTTTTTCTATCTTTCACCACCTTTTCTTTCATCTCTAACTATGTTTCTTTTTGTTTTAACTCTTCTGATGGGGGAGCTCACCCCCGAAAAAAGAGACCGCGACCCGGGGTGTCGTAGTAGCTAGGATGGAAAGTCGTAACAGTAAAAGTATTCTCCGGGTGGGTCCCAGCGATGCTGGGGAATCCCACACTTCTCCGAAAGGGGAAGTCAGGCCCGTGTATACGGAGGGGCCAACCGTTACGAGTGGAGAGGAGGAGGTCGTAAGGACGAGGAGAAAAGAGAGTGGCGCGATTGCGCACCCAGGCCCGAAGCTGGCGCTCATCACCGCGTCAGAATCGGGCAAATTAACGGATGAGGACACAGACTTCTCGCAGCCGGTCCCGGATGGCAGGCGCCGGCTGCTTGAATTATTACGGAAGAAGGCTTTGAGGGGCGACACGGAAGGAATGCCACGCGTGATGCTCACGCGTGCGCTAATGCCCGAACCCCCCTCCACAGACTGTGACAGCGAGGACTACCTCTCGGACTCCAGCGCCTTATCGCTGGACTCCGAGGGGTTGCCCGCAATACCCGGACGTGACATGGCTCGTAAGAGGAAACCGGACGAAGACAATGTGCCGCCCCTTAGTAAGGGAGCGTTACCCAAGCCCAAACGTGGACGCGGCCGCCCGCCGACCACAGGCCAATACGTTGGATTGGCCAAGGCGCAGGCGGACCTGAATAGGGAGAGAGAGGAGGCTCTTCGGCTACAGGCTGAAGCAGAAGTTGCCCAATCGGCTAGAACGGCACGGGAGGCGCGTTCATCTGCCCCTGCTAGCCCAGTTGAAATGGAGAAGGTATCAGAGCGGACAAGCACTGCCCTGACTAAGAGCTTGGAGGCTTCGCTGGAGACTATAAGTATGGTCGCCGCGAAGTCCTCCAATTTAAAAGGAACATACCAGCGGTTCCTCAAGGAGGCGGTCGCCAACATAAAGGCGGCCACTGCCGAGCTGAGGGGCCGTTGTGTCTCAGAGGAGATAAAGGTCTTGGAGGCGCAAAATGACCGCCTTCTGAGACAAGTGGAAGATATGCGACGGGAGCTGGATGAGCTCCGGCGTCAGGTAGCTCGACCACCAGAGCAAGACCTGCAGAAGCTGTTGTCGGAGGTTTCGCGATCCAACATCGAAACCTTCGGCAACATGCTGAATGCAAGGCTCGCCGGATTGGAGGACAGACTCCTTCCGGAGCCTCGAAGGAGACCCCCGCTGGCGGCGGATAGTGCCATTGTGGGCACCACGCCGGCGGAGAGCGGAACAAAGGCATCGAGACCCAAAAGGGCGACAGTGCCCACATATGCGACAGTGACGGCGCAGGATGCGGCGGCCCCAAAAGAGGCACCACCGGCACCTGCACCGCCAAAGGCCCCTAAGGCCAGAAAGAAGAATAAGAAGCGGCCATCAATGGCCGCTCAGGAGGCGGCGCAAGGGGGGGTGCACGCCAACCCCATCCCTGCCGAGGCCCCGTGGACTTCTGTTCGGCCACGGAAGCCTAAGGAGAAGAAGGGGGCGGCTACAACACCCAAAGCCGCCCCGAAAAAGAAGAAGGCGAAACTTCGCCCCCCCTCCACCGCGGCCATCACCCTCACCCTTGAGGCGGGGGCCGCGGAGAAGGGGATGAGTTACGAAAAGGTGCTCCGCGAGGCCAGGGCGAGGATCGACCTCGGGGAACTTAATATCCCCAGGCTCGGTTTCCGCCTGGCACAGACCGGCGCACGCGTTCTCTCCGTCGACGGAGAGGGCGCCGATGAGAAGGCGGACGCTCTTGCCACAAGGCTTCGAGAGGTCCTTAGCCCAGAGATCGTCAAAATCGCCCGCCCGGTGAAATGCGTGGAAATGCGCATCACCGGGCTGGACGATGCGACCACAGCCGCCGACATCACCGAGGCGGCTGCAAAAGAAGGTGGATGCCCGGCTACCAACATCCAGTCGGGCAAAGTCGTTGTGGGCCCAAGAGGCGCCAGGTCCCTCTGGCTCAAGGTCCCGGTGGCAGCTGCCAAGAAGCTCTTGAGCTCTGGGCGGCTGCAGATAGGCTGGGTCGTGGCAAAGGTGGCACTGCTGGCCGCGAGGCCTAAGCGGTGTTACCGGTGCCTCGACACCGGTCACTTGGCGGCGCAATGTAAGTGCACGGTGGACCTCAGTCGGAATTGTTTCCGCTGTGGGAAGCCGGGGCACAAAGCGCCCGCCTGCGAGGCAGCTCCTAATTGCCCGGTCTGTGAGACCGCAGGCAAGCCCCAGGAGCACGTGGTGGGGAGCACCGGCTGCATCATAGCTGCCAAGCCACCCCCCACGAAAAAGAAGAGAAAGGAGCCATCAAAGAAGGCCCGGCGCAAAACGCCCAAGGCCAAAGGCGCAAGGGCGGTTCATCCCGCCCCCGCCGAAGTGATGGAGTCCTAGACCCGTGGGCGGCGATCGGGGGATCGCCGCTCGCACTATGGGTCCCGAGCGTAAAGCTCCCCTATGCCCGGGGAGCTCTCGGTGAAGGCAGGCGGCGGCACAACATCAAGCCGCCGCAACAGAAGAGGGCCGGTCGCGGCACGCGCTGCGGGGTCGTGGAGCTATGCTTCGCGTTTCCCACGGCCTCGCATTGGCGCTGAAGAAGGGCATCGGGGGGTTTTAGTCGGTAAACCCCGGTGCACTCCATCTCGCACCGGGGGAGTCCGACATACCCCTGCTGCCTTCCCCCGGGGGCAGCGGGGGATTCGTAACGAATTTCCCCCCGAAAAAAAAAAAAAAAAAAAAAAAAAAAAAAGGTTAGGTTAGGTTGGGGCTCAGCCAGTTCGTCCTCGTTCGTGGCCCTGGGCAACGCTTGGGTGCGCCACCTCGTCTTTTGCGGGGTGAGGTACCCACGCGGCTGAAGGCTGGCGCTATCTCTTTCTTCACTATCTTTCACCACCTATTTTGTTTAACTTTCTTGTTTTTGCATTCGTTTTATTTTGTTTTTCTATCTTTCACCACCTTTTCTTTCATCTCTAACTATCTTTCCTTTTATTTTAACTCTTCTGATGGGGGAGCTCACCCCCGAAAAAAGAGACCGCGACCCGGGGTGTCGGCGTTAGTAAGATGGAAAGTCGCGCATTGAAAAATATTCCCCGGGTGGGTCCTCTCTCTGAGAGGGAATCCCACCCTTCTGCTTCGGCGGAAGGCTGCCCCACGTATACGGGGGGGGCACAATTCGCGAGGGTTGAGGAGAGGGTCGGGAGGACGACGAGTGTGGAGGAAGGCGCTACTGCGCGCGCGAGTTCGGAGCCGGTGCACCTAACCGCACCGGAGCCGGACTTGCTTACCGACGAAGACGTCGACTTCTCGCAGCCGGTCCCTGATGGCAGGCGCCGGCTGCTTGAATTGCTCAGAAAGAAGGCTTTAAGGGGGGATACGAAGGGAATGCCGCGCGTGATGCTCACGCGCGCGCTGTTGCCCGAACCCCCTTCCTCGGAATTTGACAGCGAGGACTACCTCTCGGACTCTAGCGCCTTATCGCTGGACTCCGAGGGGTTGCCCGCAATCCCCGGACGTGACACACCTCGAAAGAGGAAAACCGAAGATGACAATGTACCCCCTCTGAGCAAAGGGGCGGTACCGAAGGCGAAAAGGGGACGTGGCCGGCCACCAACTACCGGCCAATACGTCGGCCTGGCTAAGGCCCAAGCGGAACTAAACCGCGAAAAGGCCGAAAGCCTCCGGCTCGAAGCCGAGGCTCAAGTCGCAGAGACGGCACGAGCAGCGAGGGAGACGCGAGTTTCTCTTCGCGCTAGTCCCGCGCCAACCGACACAGAGAAGACGAACGCGGACTTAACGGAAAGCGTAGAGAGGGCTTTGGAGACAATCACCATGGTTGCTTCAAAGTCCTCAAATCTGAAGGGGACATATCAGCGGTTCCTCAAAGACGCGGTTGTAACCATCAAAGCAGCCGTCGCCGATATGAGGGGCCGCTGCCAAAATGACGAAATGCGGGCACTGGAGGCCCAAAACCAGCAGTTACAAAGGCAAATCGACGCCATGCGCCGGGAGCTGGAGGAGCTGCGGCGGCAGGCGTCCAGGCCTGCACAAGACCTGCAACAGCTGTTGTCGGAGGTCTCTCGCTCCAACATCGAGACCTTCGGCAACATGCTGAATTCGAGGCTGGCTGGGTTGGAAGATAGACTCCTTCCCGAGCCTAGGAGGAGACCGCCGTTAGCGGCAGACAGAACGTTGGACGATCCCGTCGGTACCCCACCATCAGCGGCACCGACGAAGAAGGCGCCGAAGCCAAAAAAGGCGACGGCGCCCACGTATGCGGAGGTGGCGACACCGAGCACGACGGTCCTCACGCAAGAAGCACCGCCTGCACCGGCACCGCCCAAGAAGACAAGGAGGAAAAAGCGGCCAACAATGGCCGCTAAAGAAGCGGCGAAAGGGGGGGAGAACACCGACCCCTCCTCCGCCGAGGCCCCGGGGATCAAATCAAATCCACGCAAGGCCAAGAAGGGGAAGAAGGGGAAGAAGGGGACGGCTACACCATCCAAAGCCGCCCCAAAAAAGAAGAAAAAGGCAAAGCTTCGCCCCCCTACTACCGCGGCGGTCACCCTCACTCTGGGGGCGAACGCTGCTGAAAGGGGGGTGACGTACGCCAAAGTATTGGGCCAAG
>JAYRCH010000563.1:0-36190 GCA_037179445.1 Phengaris alcon alcon | reverse complement strand
GGATCCGAAACCGTCTTCATGTACACCCTCTTATCGAGTGCAGCGACAAATTCGGCCTCCCGAGCTACCTCCGTCCGGTCTCTTAGTGCCTGGCGGGCTCCAGTGGCAGCCCCGCGAGCCCTTCCGCGCTTGGCAACACTTTTCCGGCCCTCCAAACAGTCCTCAGCTACGTCCTCCGTGTCCGAGCCAGAAGCCTCCCCCCGAAAAGGAAATGACCGTTTTCCACGACAGGCTTCAGACTCAGAGTTGGACTGCATAGACCAGTCCCCCAAGACCTCCTCCAGCGTTATTCCGGCTCGGGTGTAGCCCTGCCTACTAACGCTCCCACTTCGTTCCTCCCCACTCAGTGCGTCTCCGAATTCGAGGCGAAGCCCTCGTCCGGATCGTCCTCCACTACCCCCTTTACTCTCCTCCTTCTTCCCCCCAACTTCCTCAACAACCTTTGGCATATTGCCAACGGCAAAATTGGGGGTGCCCCAGGGCACACCCCTGATATGAAGAAAGACTTCAAAGAGATGTTCAGGCAGATGGCCCAAACACAAAACCTAACTAAAGAAAACTATAAACATAGAACCAACACCAAAATAACAAAAGAAGCACACCTAAATAATAAAACTAACCTAAACCAATATATACAAAAATGTTCCCATCCCGGGAGAGCCACCCACGCACAACAACACCAGGACAAAAGTCGTCGACCGATGCTGTTTTACGTGGATGACTTTCTCGACCGATGTATGGGAATCCGTAAAAGAAAGTTTAACAGACAAGAAATTAATTATCCCGGGAACCAAGATAGGTACCGAGATAATTCCAACGCCAAAAAATCACCAAAAGCGACACCTTTCGGTAGACACCGTGAACGCAAACTTCCGTCGGTTAGCATGGGCTTCGCCTAGGAAAGTTTGAGTTCAACCTAACCTAACCTAACCTAACCTTTTTTTTTTTTTTTTTTTTTTTTTTTTTTTTTTTTTTTTTTTTTTTTTTTGATCTCGCAGGGGAAAGGTCATTACGCCCTTCCCGGGTTGGGGGACCCGGGGGTATGTGGGACTCCCGGCGCGACTCGCCGGTTTACCCACTAAAACTGAACCTGCGGATTGCCATCAGCCGCTAAATGGGGAGTGTCCCGGATCTGTCTAGCACAGGACACCCCCCGCGACCGGCCGGTCTACCTCTATAGGGACCGGACTTCCACCACAATTAGGGGCCGCTCCGACAACCTGAAGCGTCCCCCTCGGCGCCGGGACTAGCTAAGCCGGGGAGGTTCCCATCCTCTCCCGGAGCCCCGTTAGACGGAAGATTGGAGGTTCGCAAAGCGACGCCTCCGCACTCCCGTCCTACGCCGGCGGAGCGGAACAGAGGATGGATCGATCTCTCTGTCCCGCTCCGCGGTCTCTTTCTGCGAAATTACGGATTCGCAGAAAGAGACCGCCGCCTGCCAGGCCTCATCGCTCTCGAGCATGCAGCGAACCACACTCGAGAGCGAGAGGTCCCGCCCAATAACCTAACCTAACCTAACCTAACCTAACTTTTTTTTTTTTTTTTTTTTTTTTTTTTTTTTTTTTTTTTTTTTTTTTTTTTTTTTTTTTGATCTCGCAGGGGAAAGGTCATTACGCCCTTCCCGGGTTGGGGAACCCGGGGGTATGTGGGACTCCCGGCGCGACTCGCCGGTTTACCCACTAAAACTGAACCTGCGGATTGCCATCAGCCGCTAAATGGGGAGTGTCCCGGATCTGTCTAGCACAGGACACCCCCCGCGACCGGCCGGTCTACCTCTATAGGGACCGGACTTCCACCACAATTAGGGGCCGCTCCGACAACCTGAAGCGTCCCCCTCGGCGCCGGGACTAGCTAAGCCGGGGAGGTTCCCATCCTCTCCCGGAGCCCCGTTAGACGGAAGTTTGGAGGTTCGCAAAGCGACGCCTCCGCACTCCCGTCCTACGCCGGCGGAGCGGAACAGAGGATGCATCGATCTCTCTGTCCCGCTCCGCGGTCTCTTTCTGCGAAATTACGGATTCGCAGAAAGAGACCGCCGCCTGCCAGGCCTCATCGCTCTCGAGCATGCAGCGAACCACACTCGAGAGCGAGAGGTCCCGCCCAATCACTGCCACGAGATCGTGGCGCTGCACGGCCCATCGGTCACACACCTCGAGGGTGTGCTGGGCCGTGTCCTCCGCAGCGCCACACTCGTGGCAGGCTGGCGTAGGCTCTCTCCTGGCGACCCTACACAGGTACGCACCGAAGCATCCATGCCCGGTGAGCACCTGTGCAAGGCGGAAGGTGAGGGGTTTCCTCTTGCGGCGCATCCACGCCGCAAGGACTGGTCGCAGTGCCGCGGCCGTATGTTGGCCGTACGGCGACTGCGCCAGGACCTCACCCCACCTCCTCAGCAACCACTGCTCTCCCAGCCTTTGGAACCGCCTTAGCTCCTCCCACGGGGGGACCTCACCACGTGACCTCCCCTCTGACACGAGGAGGTTCGTCTCGGCAAGGACCCTTGCCGTGAGCTCCCAAGGCGGCTCCCCCGCCAGGGCAGTAGCTGCCGCCCAGGAGACTGTACGGTAGCCCCTGATGACCCTCACCGCTATGACCCGCTGCATTTTGTGCAGCTGGGCCACGTTACGCACAGTGAGGGCATCCGCCCAAATTGGGGCTCCGTACAGGGCCATACTCCGACAGACTCCGGAGTACAGCCGCCTGCAGGCTTGGCTGGGCCCCCCCACATTTGGTAGGAGCCGGCCCAGCGCTGATGCCACCCTCACGACCTTCGGCCCCAGCTGTTGGAAATGGGGGCCGAAGGTCCACCTCCCGTCCAGGGTGAGTCCGAGACACTTAAGGGTTGGACTCACCCTGACCTCCGTCTCTCCGATAAGGAGTCGTGCACCCGGTGGGGGTCCTTTCCTCCCGGGTCCGCGGAAGAGCAGGGCTTCGGTCTTGTCTAGACGTACCCGAAGCCCCAATCGCTCTATGCGGCTGACAACGAGGGCTGCCCCCTCCTCAGCCAGCCGCGCGGCCTCATGATATGTCCTTCCCCGGAACGTGACGTAAGTGTCATCTGCATAGCAGATGACGTCTGCTCCGGGGAGGATGCCGCTCCGCAGGACCCAGTCGTAGCCGACGTCCCAGAGGTTCGGTCCCAGAACCGAACCCTGGGGGACGCCGCACTCGACCTTCCGCCTCTCTAAGGACCCCGACCGATCCTCGAACACGATCTCCCTATCGGAGAGATACGCATCCAACAGCCTCCCGAGATACGGAGGCACTTTGAAATAGTTCAGTGCCTCGCGTATTACGCTGTGGGGAAGGCTGTTGAAGGCGTTGGCGATGTCCAGGGACACCGCCACCACCACCTCCTTCCCGCGTTCCGCTTCATCCGTCACCGACTTCAGGCGCCTCACTGCGTCGATGGTCGACCGACCGGCCCGGAACCCGAACTGTGAGTCTGACAGTCCGGGCCCAGGACCCTCCTCCAAGTGCTGAACGAGGCGGGAGGCTATTACGCGTTCAAACGCCTTGCCCACCTCGTTCAGCAACACGATCGGCCGCACCGCCGACGCACAGTCCGGTGGTCGCCCGCCCTTAGGTAGCAGGACGAGCCGACCCTCCTTCCACGCCTTCGGGAACTGACCGCCCTGTAGACAGCGGTTGAACAGCTCCCGAAGGCTGTCTTCGAGGTGCACGAGAGCTATAGATAGGACTCTCCCGTGCACCCCGTCCGGACCAGGCGCCCTTCTCTTACTACGGAGGCGGGACAGAACCGCCTCCATTTCCGCGTCGGTGACGGGTGGCGGAACACTCTCCTCCATCGAGCCCGGCGACCGTCGGGCCATTTGCGGTGGAGCGAAGCCTGCCGGGGGGTCCGGGAACAACTCCCGGACAATGTTCCCCAGCAGTTCCGGCTGGAGCGTTTCCGTCAGTGGGGCCGACTGGGCGCGAAGTTTGTCTCGCGCCCTCTTATACGGTCGACCCCACGGGTCATTATCCAGACCCTCCACCAGCTCCAGCCACGCTCGCTCCTTGGCCCGACTGATGGCCAGCTGCAGGATCTCCCTTTTGACAAACCTAACCTAACCTAACCTTTTTTTTTTTTTTTTTTTTTTTTTTTCGGGGGGAAATTCGTTACGAATCCCCCGCTGCCCCCGGGGGAAGGCAGCAGGGGTATGTCGGACTCCCCCGGTGCGAGATGGAGTGCACCGGGGTTTACCGACTAAAACCCCCCGATGCCCTTCTTCAGCGCCAATGCGAGGCCGTGGGAAACGCGAAGCATAGCTCCACGACCCCGCAGCGCGTGCCGCGACCGGCCCTCTTCTGTTGCGGCGGCTTGATGTTGTGCCGCCGCCTGCCTTCACCGAGAGCTCCCCGGGCATAGGGGAGCTTTACGCTCGGGACCCATAGTGCGAGCGGCGATCCCCCGATCGCCGCCCACGGGTCTAGGACTCCATCACTTCGGCGGGGGCGGGCTGAACCGCCCTTGCGCCTTTGGCCTTGGGCGTTTTGCGCCGGGCCTTCTTTGATGGCTCCTTTCTCTTCTTTTTCGTGGGGGGTGGCTTGGCAGCTATGATGCAGCCGGTGCTCCCCACCACGTGCTCCTGGGGCTTGCCTGCGGTCTCACAGACCGGGCAATTAGGAGCTGCCTCGCAGGCGGGCGCTTTGTGCCCCGGCTTCCCACAGCGGAAACAATTCCGACTGAGGTCCACCGTGCACTTACATTGCGCCGCCAAGTGACCGGTGTCGAGGCACCGGTAACACCGCTTAGGCCTCGCGGCCAGCAGTGCCACCTTTGCCACGACCCAGCCTATCTGCAGCCGCCCAGAGCTCAAGAGCTTCTTGGCAGCTGCCACCGGGACCTTGAGCCAGAGGGACCTGGCGCCTCTTGGGCCCACAACGACTTTGCCCGACTGGATGTTGGTAGCCGGGCATCCACCTTCTTTTGCAGCCGCCTCGGTGATGTCGGCGGCTGTGGTCGCATCGTCCAGCCCGGTGATGCGCATTTCCACGCATTTCACCGGGCGGGCGATTTTGACGATCTCTGGGCTAAGGACCTCTCGAAGCCTTGTGGCAAGAGCGTCCGCCTTCTCATCGGCGCCCTCTCCGTCGACGGAGAGAACGCGTGCGCCGGTCTGTGCCAGGCGGAAACCGAGCCTGGGGATATTAAGTTCCCCGAGGTCGATCCTCGCCCTGGCCTCGCGGAGCACCTTTTCGTAACTCATCCCCTTCTCCGCGGCCCCCGCCTCAAGGGTGAGGGTGATGGCCGCGGTGGAGGGGGGGCGAAGTTTCGCCTTCTTCTTTTTCGGGGCGGCTTTGGGTGTTGTAGCCGCCCCCTTCTTCTCCTTAGGCTTCCGTGGCCGAACAGAAGTCCACGGGGCCTCGGCAGGGATGGGGTTGGCGTGCACCCCCCCTTGCGCCGCCTCCTGAGCGGCCATTGATGGCCGCTTCTTATTCTTCTTTCTGGCCTTAGGGGCCTTTGGCGGTGCAGGTGCCGGTGGTGCCTCTTTTGGGGCCGCCGCATCCTGCGCCGTCACTGTCGCATATGTGGGCACTGTCGCCCTTTTGGGTCTCGATGCCTTTGTTCCGCTCTCCGCCGGCGTGGTGCCCACAATGGCACTATCCGCCGCCAGCGGGGGTCTCCTTCGAGGCTCCGGAAGGAGTCTGTCCTCCAATCCGGCGAGCCTTGCATTCAGCATGTTGCCGAAGGTTTCGATGTTGGATCGCGAAACCTCCGACAACAGCTTCTGCAGGTCTTGCTCTGGTGGTCGAGCTACCTGACGCCGGAGCTCATCCAGCTCCCGTCGCATATCTTCCACTTGTCTCAGAAGGCGGTCATTTTGCGCCTCCAAGACCTTTATCTCCTCTGAGACACAACGGCCCCTCAGCTCGGCAGTGGCCGCCTTTATGTTGGCGACCGCCTCCTTGAGGAACCGCTGGTATGTTCCTTTTAAATTGGAGGACTTCGCGGCGACCATACTTATAGTCTCCAGCGAAGCCTCCAAGCTATTAGTCAGGGCAGTGCTTGTCCGCTCTGATACCTTCTCCATTTCAACTGGGCTAGCAGGGGCAGATGAACGCGCCTCCCGTGCCGTTCTAGCCGATTGGGCAACTTCTGCTTCAGCCTGTAGCCGAAGAGCCTCCTCTCTCTCCCTATTCAGGTCCGCCTGCGCCTTGGCCAATCCAACGTATTGGCCTGTGGTCGGCGGGCGGCCGCGTCCACGTTTGGGCTTGGGTAACGCTCCCTTACTAAGGGGCGGCACATTGTCTTCGTCCGGTTTCCTCTTACGAGCCATGTCACGTCCGGGTATTGCGGGCAACCCCTCGGAGTCCAGCGATAAGGCGCTGGAGTCCGAGAGGTAGTCCTCGCTGTCACAGTCTGTGGAGGGGGGTTCGGGCATTAGCGCACGCGTGAGCATCACGCGTGGCATTCCTTCCGTGTCGCCCCTCAAAGCCTTCTTCCGTAATAATTCAAGCAACCGGCGCCTGCCATCCGGTACCGGTTGCGAGAAGTCCGTGTCCTCATCCGTTAATTTGCCCGACTCTGACGCGGCGATGAGCGCCAGCTTCGGGCCTGGGTGCGCAATCGCGCCACTCTCCTTTCTCCTCGTCCTTACGACCTCCTCCTCTCCACTCGTAACGGTTGGCCCCTCCGTATACACGGGCCTGACTTCCCCCTTCGGGGAAGTGTGGGATTCCCCAGCATCGCTGGGACCCACCCGGAGAATATTTGGACTGTTACGACTCATCATCATTAAACTCCGACGCCCCGGGTCGCGGGCTTGTTTTCAGGTGTAGCTCACCTATCGCAAGAGTTAACCAAAAGTGAAAGATAGTAAGAGAAGAAAATAAAAGGTGGTGAAAATAGTAAAACAAAATAAACGATGTAAAACACAAGAAAGTTACTTAAAAAGATGGTGAAAGACAGTGAAGAAAGAGATAGCGCCAGCCTTCAGCCGCGTGGGTACCTCACCCCGCAAAAGACGAGGTGGCGCACCCAAGCGTTGCCCAGGGCCACGAACTAGGACGAACTGGCTGAGCCCCAACCTAACCTAACCTAACCTAACCTAACCTAACCTAACAGTTCCGCTTCGCCCGCAGTCGAAGCAGCACGCGCCCCGCGAGCACCTAGTGAGCTCCGAACCGCACTAAGTCCGGTTAAATAAGTGAAGTGGTCAAAACAGTGCTATAAACCTGTGCGATACGTCAAAACACGCGGAAAAGTGTCGCCAGGAAGAAAGTGAAAACCGCGTGAAAATCGGTTAAGAGGGAACCGAGAAAATTAAGAAAAACCGGGATTTTTCCCGGTTTTTAACATTGGGACGCGTGCGCCGAGCGATTAAGATCGACAACCCCCCCTTTTTATTGCATCCCAGTGTAGCCAAGTACTTAAGCCTGCTGCCTGCAAAAAATCGGATTTTTTCCGTGAAAAACTGTGAAGCAGCAGGCCAAAAACCAAAAAACCGCCAAGTGGCGCGGACACGGGGAGTGCAAGGGGAGGAAATTAAATATTACATGTTGAAGCGGAACATCCGGGGCTACCCAGAACAGTTGAAAAAAGTGAAATCGGACTTGTTGTTAAAAAGTTATTACAGTTTTAAAAAATCAAAAAATTTCGAAAATTAATAACTAAGAATCTAAATCGGTGAGGTGCATATATTTTTAGTGTACAGTGTGTGCCACATTTAGGAGCTCCCACATAAAAAATTTGGTGTCGTTCCGGTGCCTGGATCCAGAGAAAAAAGGAAAAAACCAAAAAATCTAGACCTAGCCCTAGGAGGTCTGGATTTCGAGGACATCAGCGGACCATCACCGTGAGTCGACACCAGCAGGCCGGGGAAGCGGAGAGAGAGTTAAGTGGCTTTTAAAGACATTTTAAGTTTTCAGTTTAAGACAGATAATTTTAAATAGCCTAAAAAGTTAACGTAGAATTAATTTAAAAATATAGAATTAATCTTGTAGAAAATAGAATAAGCAAAGTCTGTGATGGTGAAAGCCCCATATTTATAAGTTTAATAGTTACTAAGTATTTTACCTTTTAAGACCTGAAAGTTAAGTTCGTAGGATTCCCATACAATTCTAACTCAGGGAGGCCACGCCCCCAACCGATAAGAGAAAATCCTTAATTGTAGCCAAATTAGAGACTGAATCAGAATTTTAAAACTTAACCCCTATAGGGTACACCAGGAGGAACAATTACCTAAAGTTTAGACAGAATCCATTAGGTAATTACGTAGAAAATTGCATGTTAAGAGACAAAAAAGTGACGTCACAAAGTGGGTGGAACCTACGGATTTCAGGGCTGCAAATGACGTTTTTCGCCGGTCGATAATTTGTTTTAAAAAATTTTATGTATGTATGTCCAACTAAATTTAAATAACTAAAATAGTAAATATAAACATAAAAACAGTTATATACAAATATAAATACATAAACTAAATACATAAAACACAAAATATAATAAAAGATAATATTATAAACCCTAAAAAGTAACTTTAAAATCTTAAAAAATTAGGAGTATATAGGAGTAAAGGGTAGAAGTTTATATATATAAACACAAATACATATATACATATAAAATAGTATAAAAATAAGTTAAAATTAAAATATAAAAAAGTAATAAACTGAGTAAATCAATTATATAATATCATATAGATAGACTGTATATAAATAAACACCATTATATAATACATATATATATATATAAAAATAGTATAAAAATAAGGTAAATTGATATACAAAAAGTAAAAAACTGAGCGAATTAAGAACACTACATTATACCAGGTAATAGTAAGTAAATAAGTAATAATACATAGTAACAAAACATTCTGAAAACCCAGATAAAAACCACATATAATAATAAAAAAGTTAAAATAATCATAAAATAATACAAACAGGGAATAAACAACAACTAACAAACATACACACATCAATATTAGTACATATATATATACCAATAATATATGTAAACATAATATACGCACATACGTAAACATACATACACACATCACTAAACAAAATACCATAAACTAGCTAAATACTAAAAACAAAATAGTATAATATACCGTATAATATCTAAATTAGAAATAAAAACTCAAGTATAACCCTAGCCATACAGACAAAGCATAAAACAAACATTAAAACTTCTAAAAACTTAATACAAAAATATTATAAATTATCAAAGTTAACGAACGTTTATCAAATAGATAAACCGAGCATAGTAAGTAAAAGGGGCAACCCTAATAAGGATTACGAGAACGTCCATAGGTGCGAGAGGCACGGGAATAGTCAACGCCCACACCGCCTGGCCCACTCGCTCTCGTGGTGCATAGAAACAGCAAGCTCCGCCCCCTCCTCGGCGCCCTGCTGCGCGACGTGTGCAGTCTAATAGGCCGAGGGTTTGCTGAAAAATAAAAGTAATATTAAATCGATAAAAAGATCCTAAAATAATACACATAATAAGTATCCTAAAAATCAAATAAATAGTTTATAAATAGTCTATATTAGCAACATAATAAAATAATAATTAAAAATAGTAAAAAACCATCAAAATAGCATAAACCTGTACCAACATAGGGTAATAAAAAATTCTAAAATAATCAATAATAAAATAAAATAGTAAACTAAAACTCTAGGCAATATATTAACATAAAAATCTTAATCTAACTAACGTAAACGTACAATAAACTTTACATAAACTACTCGTCCAAAATACCGCACCCTCGGACTATATCCTCGGAACATTCGAGAACACCTATAGGAGCGAGCGGCACGGACAGAGTCAACGCCTACACCGCCTGACCTGCTCGCACTCGTGGAGCATAGCAACAGTAAGCCCCGCCCCTGGAGCCACACAGCGCGACGTGGGCGGTCTGAGTCTGAGAGCCCGAGGCGGACGAACCCATATAAAAAATTTTTCGAAAAAGAAATTATTAAATAATCAGCTAAAATAGTTTAATAGCAAACTCATAAAATAAACATTCACATTAAAACTAAATTAAAACTAAATAAACATATAAAACAGGTAAAATAGTATATACAACACATATTATATAAAACTAAAAACCTTGATATTTTAAAAAATTAAAAACAAAAATAGTAAACGAGCTTTTATACAACACACATACACACAAAACATAACAAAAACTAAATATAAACCGTGTCTTAACTTAAAATAAAAAGTGCTAAAAATAATTGTTGATCCCGGACTACTAGGCCCCGCCCCCTTGAAACACGGCAAAGAGCGAACCTCGATAGGGGCGGAGTCGACCTAGACAACGTTCGTTGTGGGCGGTTCATGGCCCGAGAGCCTGAGGCGACTAACCACTCTTAAAAAATTTTTTCAAGTAAAGAAATTAGTATCATAATATACATTAAAAATAGTAGATAAATACATCAAAAGGAGACACAAAACCGGATACTAGATAAAGCTAAATAATAAATAAAACAGTTAAAAATATTATAAATAACACACTCTACATAAAGTTAAAACCCTATAATCTTATTAAATAACCCCCAGATATACATATAAACTAGACATATATATATATACATATAGAATAGAAAGTAAAATAAAACTAAATACAAATAAACAAAAATCAAAAATAAAAATCTAAAATAACTTCGGGATCCCGGACTACAATCTGCAGTGCAGCCCCGCCCCCGAGACACGGCAAAGCGTAAACCTCGGTGTGGGCGGAGTTGACCTAAATAACGTTGGTTGCTATTCAAAATCAACAGGCATTGAATTTTAGACTTAATACATATAGAATATTGTGAAACATTAATTCTTAGATAAGTCTTAGGGCTTCCTGACCGACGGAAAACGTCAACATTGCAAGACATTAGAGTATACTACTTAGGACCAGTTGCCTCCCTATTGGAGCAGCTGTTAGTTTGTAAGACAAATTAGGATTTTAGGACCAACTACATCATTTTTGGTGTAGTTGATAGGTATAAGACATAGAATATATATACCACTCTACCTCGAGACCAGCTGTGTTATTTTTAGCACAGTTGTTAGAACATATTATATAGTCTAGGACCAACTACATCATTTTTGGTGTGGTTGCTAGGGTAAGACTATCGGTGGTATAAATATTAAATATTTTACTATACACATTTACATAGTGACGCGTTCCCCCAAATAACTTCGAATTTAATTTTACTATATACACATTTACACATTATAAATAGCACATTTTACAGACTTATATTAAATATACACATTTAGATACAAATATACATACATTTATTGCATTTAAAATTAAATTCAAAAATTTTTACTTAGCATTTTACGTTTTATTTACAAATTAATTGACAAAAATGGCTACCGTGCACACCCCGCTCAACAAAGGCCCTAAAAACCCACACCGTCTGTCAATGGAGGGACCGA
The DNA here is from genome assembly GCA_037179445.1 of Phengaris alcon alcon. Lineage (NCBI taxonomy): Eukaryota > Metazoa > Arthropoda > Insecta > Lepidoptera > Lycaenidae > Phengaris > Phengaris alcon. The sequence continues at coordinate 24,810 of JAYRCH010000563.1, read as the reverse complement.
TGACTGGTAGTAGTAGCGGCGGAGGTAGTAGCCGCCGAGGTAGTCCGGTGGTCGATGACCGGGTCCAGCATGCTGTCGACTCTCTCGACGCCCTCCTGGCCGAGACGTCGAAAACTGTACAAAATAGCGTTTATTTGCTAAACCAGACCAGAAACATGAGGGGAGATTTAAGGTCAGGTTTGGCAAATAACCTTACCAGAATTTCAAAACAGATAGGAAAGGTTGCTTTGCTGAGCAGAAAAAGGACGGAAATGTATAGTGAAAGGGAAAGTAGGGAAACAAGGGAAGTGGAAGTGCAGTGTGAAAAGGATGCAAGGGAGGACCTGAGGGAATGTGCATTAGATATGAAAGATATTGAAATTAAGGAAGTATTTCTCGAGTTTTATTCAAGACTGAAAGCATTAATAATTGACAAGGAAGAAAGTATAAGAGAGTATGTGAGGGAAGTGAATGAAAATACAATAGAAACACTAACTAAAGAAATAAGATCGAACTACGAAGAAGTGATAGACGGGAATAAAGAGAATATAGATAAGGTAGTAGAAGTAGTGGAGCAGTGGAGGACCGATGCCCCCACAAACCCACAACCCGCGACCTACGCGAGTGTGGTGAGTGGCCAGGGGGGAATCCAGGCTACATCACTGGACCCCAGGCGCATGACCCTCCACTCGCTGGTAGTTACTGACAAAGAGGACTTTATGACGGGATCAGAGATAGTAGAAGAGATAGGAAAAGTTATAAAAGCAAAAAACGAAGGTATAAAAATAGATAGAATAAGAAAAGGAAAGGATAGAAAAGTTATTATAGGTATTAGGAATAGGAAAGATAGAGATAGGGTTATAAATAAGATAGAGGAAAGTGGAGGTAAGCTTGAAGCGCAAAGCATAGAGAACAAGGATCCGCAGGTTGTGCTGTATGGGGTGCTCAAGTCAAATACGGACGACGACATATACGATGCGATAAGAACGCAAAATGAGCACCTCATAGAGCATATCCTGGACGGGGATGAGGATAGGATGAAGGTAAGATACAGGAAGCGTGGGAAGGATGATGGCACCGAGCACGTGGTGATGACCGTGTCGCCGGAGATGTGGATGTGCTTCACCAAGGCGGGCTATCTTTACATAGATATGCAGCGTGTTCGAGTCGCCGACCAGTCCCCCCTAATTCAGTGCTCGAGCTGTCTAGGGTACGGACATGGGCGGCGATTCTGCACTACCGCCGAGGAGAGGTGCAGCCATTGCTCTGGGGCACATCACCAGTCTCGGTGCGAGGAGCGTAGGTCAGGGACCAAGCCGCGCTGCATAAATTGCGAGAAGGCCGGCATTAAAAACGTAGAGCATAACGCATTTAGTGTGGAGTGCCCGGTCCGGCAAAAGTGGGACGCTATGGCGCGCGCAACAGTCGCGTATAGTCCGGAGGACCAATAGTGTCAGTACCGTCCAGGTGAAAATTGGATGTAATTAAAAATGCATTTTTAAACAACACCAATCAGACAAAAACTAGTGGACGGTGCGACACTGTTGGGGGGGGAGCTAGGCATATATATGATTATGGTGACATAAATCAGCATATATAGCCATAGTAACCAAAACTGGACTATTAGCGTATGTGCGCGCCATGGAGGCTCACAAAGAATGCGAAGGATTCATAGTAGTATGAACCTTGAGCATACGAATTGTCGGGGCGAGCACTTTGACCTGGATGAACAGATGAGGTGACTATAATTGAGATTGACTGGGACAAAAAACAAGAAAAATGAGTGATAAATGAGACTAGAATGAAATAGGTATAGTAATGTAACAAGGAAAATAAAAATGAATGCGATGGGGCTTATGTAAGAGCGGGAAATAGAGGCACCAATAAACGGAAAGTTAAAAATCAAAAGAATGCTGGAGCTATGAAAGTAAATATAATTGTTAAACATGATGTAAATTAAAACAGAAACGTAAAGGTAAAGGGAAATTGAAATGAATTGAATTGAATACAAATTGCCAATAATGGAGGTAATGTGAATTAGGTAAAATAGAAATAAATAAGTAAATAAATAGATGTAATTGAAAATACTGACAATAAGTACAAAAGACAAATGTAAAATATAATAGATAGAATAATGTCATGTTAAAATAGAAATAAATAAGAAGTGTAAAATACTAATGATGAAAATTTATAGATTTAAATAATGTAAACAAACATACAGAAATGTAAGAGGATAAGAGAGATGTTAGACAAAACAAAAGAAACAATATGAATGTATACAAGCTATAAGTAAGATAGTTAAAAATCAATAGAAATATAATATAAATAGGTAAGAATAAATAAAAAACAAAATAAATCCTGTTAATAAATGTAACTGAAAATAATGTTATGACATAAACTAAAATAGAAATGTAAAGGGAAAAGTTAAAATTACATAAGCAAAAGAAATTTTCTGAATGTATGCAATTAAAAAAGTAAGAAAGATAAGAATGTAAATAAATGTAATATAAATAAGTAAGAACAGATGAAGACAAAATACAATGTATAAACAAATGTAACAGAAAATAATGTTAGGAAGTATAAAATGTAAAATTTAATTGTAATTAAAACAGAAATGTAAATCGATTAGTAAAATAGACAATGTAAAATGAAAAGAAAATTAAATGTAATTTGAAAAGAAAAAGTAAGGCAAAAAGTAAGGCAAAATAAAAAAGCAGTGTAAGTGAACGTTGATGTAGTGATAAATAAATGAAATGTAAGGAAATGTACAATTCAAGTAAGAAATAGAGTTATATAAGTAAGTAAGAGATTGTAAAAAAAGGAGAAAGAATTAAGAAATTGTAAAATGTAAACGTAAATACAAAAATTAATGTAAGTAAATAGCACAAGTTTTTTGAAGGATATAAATGTAAGATTAAAAGAAATAAGTAATAAGAGAAATGTACAAAGTAGTAGTAAGAAAAGAAATGTAACGATAAAAATTGTAAGTAACCTAAAAACAAAACATGTAATCAAAAAACCATGTAAACAATTGTCCTGGCTAATGGCCGGGGGAACTAGTAAAAAAAAAAAAAAAAATAAAAAAATAAAAAAAAAAAAAAAAAAAAAACCTAACCTAACCTAACCTAACCTACCCTAACCTAACCTTTTTTTTTTTTTTTTTTTTTTTTACGAGAGGAAATACTTTTCGTATACCCTGCTGCCCCCGGGGGAGGGCAACAGGGTTATGTGAGACTCCCCCGGTGCTGATGGAGGTGCACCGGGGTTTACTCACTAAAACCTCTCGATGCCCTCCTTCGGCGCCAAACGCGGGGCCGTGGGGATCGCGGAAGCATTCTTCCACGACCCCGCAGCGCTTGCCGCAACCGGCTCTCTTCTTTTGCGGAGGCTAGGTGAAATGCCGCCGCCTGCCTCTCCGAGAGCTCCCCGGGCATTGGGGAGCTTTTCTTCTCGGGGCCCATAGTGTGAGCGGCGATCCCCCGATCACCGCCCACGGGCCTAGGCCTCTACCTCCATGGCGGGGGCTGGTTGTTCCGCCCTTGCGCCTTCGACTCTTGGCCTCCGCGGCCGAGCCTTTGAGGGGCCTTTTCTCTTCCGGTCTTTTCCAGGAGGCGGCTTGGCTGTGATACAGCCGCTGCTCCCCAGTACATGCTCCTTCGGTTTTTGGGCAGCCTCACACACGGGGCAATTTGGAGTTGCCCCGCATTCAGCCGCCTTGTGGCCCGGTTTCCCGCAGCGGAAACACCTCCGACTGAGGTCAACCGAGCACACACATTTCGTAGCCAAGTGGCCGGTGTCAAGGCATCGGTAACACCGCTTGGGCCTCGCGGCCAGCAGCACCACCTTTGCCGAGACCCAGCCGATACGCAGCCGTTCAGAGCCGAGAAGCTTTTTCGCAGCCACGATGGGGACGCGCATCCATAGAGACGCACTTCCCCTTGGTCCCACAACAATTTGGCCCGACCTGATGGCACTGGTCGGGCATCCTCCTTCAGTGGCGGCCGCCTGGATGACGTCGGCGACCGTCACAGAGTCGTCCAGCCCGGAGACGCGCATGTCAACGCATCTTACCGGGCGGCCAACCTTCACTTCATCCGGGTTTAGGACTGACCTAAGCCTCGCGGCAAAGGCGTCCGCCTTATCCTGCGCCCCATCACCGGCGATGGTGAGGATGCGCGCTCCGGTCTCGGCCAGACGGAAACCAAGCCTGGGGATGCCAAGTTCCCCGAGGTCGATCGCCGCTCTGGCCTGCCCCAACACTTTCGCATACGTCACCCCCTTTTCAGCAGCGTTCGCCCCCAGTGTGAGGGTGACCGCCGCCGTGGCGGGGGGACGAAGATTAGCTTTCTTCTTTTTCTTTTTCTTTTGGGCGGCTTTGGCTGTTGTAGCCACCCTTTTCTTCTTCGCCTTGCGCGGACCTGCTGTGGTCCACGGGGCCTCGGCGGGGGAGGGGTTGGTGTTTACCCCCCCTTGCGCCGCCTCCTGAGCAGCCATTGATGGCTTCTTATTTATGGCCTTCTTTTTCTTGTTGGCCGTTGGCGGGGCTGGTGCGGGTGGCGCCTCTTTTAGGGGGACCGCCGCGCCAGTAGCCGCCATCTCTGCATATGTGGACGCCGTCACCTTTTTAGGCTTCGGCGCCTTCTTCGCCGGTGCCTTCGTTGGTGGGACACCGACGGGAACGTCCGTATTGTCCGCCGCCAGCGGCGGTCTCCTTCTTGGCTCGGGAAGGAGTCTGTCCTCCAACCCAGCCAGTCTCGCATTCAGCATGTTGCCGAAGGTCTCGATGTTGGAACGAGAGACCTCCGACAACAGCTGTTGCAGGTCTTGGGCAGCGGGCCTGGATGCCTGCCGCCTCAACTCCTCCAGCTCCCTGCGCATGGCGTCTATCTGCCTTTGCAGTTGCTGGTTCTGGGCTTCCAGTGCCCGTAACTCCTCCGTTTGACCGCGGCCCCTCATTTCAGCGACGGCTGCCTTTATAGTGACTGCCGCCTCCTTGAGGAACCGCTGGTATGTCCCTTTTAGATTTGAAGACTTTGAAGCGACCATCGTGATTGTCTCCAAAGCCCTCTCTACGCTCTCTGCCAGAGCAGCGCTTGTCCTTTCAGTGTTATCGTCGGCTGGAACTGTGCTTGCGAGGATAGAGGCTCTCGCTTCTCTCACAGCCCGCGCCGTGCCGGCGACCTCAGCCTCAGCCTGAAGCTTGATAGCTTCCGCCTTGGCCCGATTTAACTCTGCCTGGGCTTTAGCCAGGCCGACGTATTGGCCGGTTGTTGGTGGCCGACCACGTCCTCTTTTAGCTTTAGGCACTGCACCTTTGCTGGTGGATGGTGCCGCCTCAGTCTCGTCCGGGTAAAGCCGCCTCTTCAGGGGGGTCGTTCGTCCGGTGGGTGCGGGCAATCCCTCGGAGTCCAGCGACATGTCAGTCATGCAGCTGGAGTCCGAGAGATAGTCCTCGCTGTCTCTTTCAGGTTCAAGTTCACGGGGTTTTGGCATAATGACGTCGCGCGTAAGTAGCACGCGCGGCAGGTCTGCGTCGCCCCGCAACTTCTTCTTTTGTAGAAGCTTTAGCATCCGCTCGTAGCCGTTGGGCTGCGGCTGACTAAAGTCTACTTCCTCATCGGTCAAGAGGTCCGCTGCCGGTGCGGTTAGGAGCGCCGGCTTCGGACCAGAGCGTGTTGTCACGCCTTCCTCTCCTCTCGCCGTCGCAACGGCCCCCTCGTCCCTCATCGCATCAGTTGGCCCCTCCGTATACACGGGCCTGACTCCCGCGGAGGCGGGAGTGTGGGATTCCCCATTGCTGGGACCCACCCGGAGAATACTTTTACTAATACGATCCATCATACTCAGCTCCGACACCCCGGGTCGCGGGCTTGTTTTCGGGTGTAGCTCACCCATCAAAGAGTTAACAAAAAACGGAAAAGATAGTAGGAGAAGAAAGAAAAGTTGGTGAAAGATAGAGAAAAACAAAATAAAAGTAATGCAAAAACAAGAAAGCTAAACAAAATAGGTGGTGAAAGATAGAAGAAGAAAGAAAGATAGATAGAGCCAGCCTTCAGCCGCGTGAGTACCTCACCCCGCAAAAGACGGGGTGGCGTACCCAAGCGTTGCCCAGGGGCACGAACGTGGACGCACTGGCAGACCCCCAACCTAACCTAACCTAACCTAACCTAACCTTTTTTTTTTTTTTTTTTTTTTTTTTTTTTTTTTTTTTTGACGGGGGGAAATACGTTACGTATCCCCCGCTGCCCCCGGGGGAGGGCGGCAGGGGTATGACGGACTCCCCCGGCGCGAGATGGAGTGCGCCGGGGTTTACCGTCTAAAACCCCCCGATGCCCATCTTCAGCGCCTTTAACGGGGCCGTGGGAAACGCAAGGCATTCTTCCACGACCCCGCAGCGCGTGCCGCATCCGGCTCTCTCCCAGTGCGGCGGCTGATGACGTGCCGCCGCGCGCCTCTCCGAGAGCTCCCCGGGCATTGGGGAGCTTTCCTCTCGGGGCCCATAGTGTGGGCGGCGATCCCCCGATCACCGCCCACGGACCTAGGCTACGACCTCCATGGCGGGGGCGGGTTGAGCCGCCCTTGCGCCTTGGGCTTGCGGCTTTTTATGCCGGGCCCTTGAGGGAGCCTTTCCCTTACCTTTCGCGCTGGGGGGCGGCTTTGCGAAAACGCAACCACTGCTCCCCAGCACGTGTCCAACCTCCTCCTTGCCAGTGGCCTGGCACAGCGAGCAGTGCGGATCCGCTCCGCATTCTGCCGCCTTGTGCCCCGGCTTCCCGCAGCGGAAACAGCTCCGGCTGCGGTCCACCGAGGACTGGCATTTCGCCGCGACGTGGCCGGTGTCTTGGCATCGGAAGCACCGCTTTGGCCTCGCGGCCAGCAGCGCCACCTTTGCCGCGACCCAGCCCACGCGAAGCCGCCCAGAACTGAGCAACTTCTTGGTTGCCTCGACGGGGACGCTCATCCACAAGGACCCGTCCCCTCTCGGTCCCACCACTATTTTGCCCGACCTGATTGAGCTAGTCGGGCATCCTCCTTCTTGTGACGCCGCCATGATTACTTGGGCGGCCGTCACTGAGTCGTCCAGCCCGGTCACGCGCAACTCTGCGCATTTGACCGGGCGGCCGACTCTCACCGTTTCTGGGCTTAGCACGGCCTTCAACTTCGTTGCGAAAGCATCCGCCTTCGCTTGCGCGCCCTCGCCCGCAATGGTCAGTACGCGCGCGCCTGTTTCCGCCAGGCGGAAGCCGAGCCTGGGGATATCAAACTCCCCAAGATCGACTTTCGCCCTAGCTTCTTTGAGAAGCTGGGCGTACGTCACCCCCTTCTCCGCAGCCTTCTCCTCAAGGGTGAGGGTAACTGCCGCGGTGACTGGGGTGCGCAGCCTCGCCTTCTTCTTCTTCTTGGAGGCGGCTTTAGCTGGAGTAGCCGCCCCCTTCTTCTTTTTCTTTGCCTTGCGTGGACCTACGGCGGTCCACGGGGCCTCGGCGGGGGAGGGGTCAGTGTTATCCCCCTCTTGCGCCGCCTCCTGTGCGGCCATTGATGGCCGTTGCTTCTTTTTTGACTTCTTCTTTACTGGCGGGGCCGGTGCAGGCGGTGCCTCTTTTGGGGCCGCTGCACTCGGTGCCGTCACCTCCGCATATGTAGGCGCCGTCGCCTTTTTGGGCTTCGGTGCCTTCGTCTTTACTACCGCTGGCGTGGTGCCTACAGTGGCACTGTCCGCCGCCAGCGGTGGTCTCATCCTCGGGGCCGGCAGAAGACGGTCCTCAAGACCTGCCAACCTTGCGTTCAGCATGTTGCCGAAGGTCTCCATGTTGGAACGAGAGACCTCCGACAACAGCTGGCGCATGTCCTTCTCCGCGGGCTGCGCTGACCGCTTGCGCAGCTCGTCGAGCTCCCGACGCATCTCGGCCACTTGCTTCTCGAGCCGCGCATTTTGGGCCTCGAGCTTCGCCATCTCGTCGGTAGTTGAGCGGCCCTTCATCTCTGCCACCGCCGCTCTTATGGCAACTACCGCCTCCTTCAGGTGTCTCTGGAACGTCCCTTTGAGGTTTGAGGACTTCGTGGCGACCATGTGGATAGTCTCCAGCGAAGCCTCGACGCTCCTGGTCAGAGACGTGCTGGTCTGCTCTGACACATTCTCTCCTGCGGGAGCGTTACGGCTTGAGCTTATGGACGCTCTCGCCTGTCTCGCCTCCCGTGCCGTCTCGGCGACCTCGGCCTCGGCCTGAAGCCGGAGGCTTTCCGCCTTCTCCTTATTAAGCTCGGCTTGAGCCCGAGCTAGGCCGACGTATTGGCCGGTTGTTGGTGGTCGGCCACGTCCCTTCTTTGGTTTCGGCACCGCGCCCTTGCTAATGGGCGGCGCCACGTCGTCATCCGAGTTGCGCCTTTTAAGGCTCGTCCGTTTAGGTGGGATTGCGGGCAACCCCTCGGAGTCCAGCGATATTCCAGACATATCACTGGAGTCCGAGAGGCAGTCCTCGCTGTCTGTTCCGGTAATTGAGCGTTCCAGGATCAAGTCGCGTGTGAGCATAACTCGCGGCAGATCCCGGTCGCCCCTCAACTTCTTCTTCTGGAGCATCGCCAGCAACCGCCGCCTGCCATCAGGTATCGGTTGGGAGAAGTCCGTGTCTTCGTCGGTAATTGGGTCCAGATGCGGCGCGGTAATGTGCGCCAGGCCTGTCCCAGTTTGCGCTGTCGCGCCCCTTTCCTTCTCCGTCATCGAGACGATCGTCTCCTCAGCCCTCACGGTTTGTGCCCCCCCCGTATACGTGGAGCAGCCTCCCGCCGAAGCGGGAGGGTGGGATTCCCTCTCAGAGAGAGGACCCACCCGGGGAATATTTTTCAAATCGTGACCTTCCATGTTCGTCATTTGTGGGCTGATTCTGGCCCGATCAGATAGGGGTGATTCTGCCCCGGTGCCCTCGGGACGAGCCGCCTGCTCGCCACGCATCCCACGGCCGGGCACCACAAACCCTGGATTAGGGGCCGTACAAGCCCATCCATCACCATTCAGAACAAAAACCTAACACGCAAAACCTAACACACACGCACAGAAGAATAAATAAAAGGGAAAAAGATAGAAAGAAAAGGTGTTGAAAGATAGAAAAATAAATAAAACAATGCAAAAAAGAAGAGTAAACTATAAAAAGGTGGTGAAAAGATAGAGAAAGACCGGTGTTCAGCCGCCTGAGTACCTCACCCCGTGTAAAAAGCGGAGTGGCGCACTCAGGCGTTGCCCAGGGACACCAACGTGGAGGAACCGGTATCGCCCCCAACCTAACCTAACCTAACCTTTTTTTTTTTTTTTTTTTTTTTTTTTTTTTTTAACGGGGGGAAATACGTTACGTATCCCCCGCCGCCCCCGGGGGAGGGCGGCAGGGGTATGTCGGACTCCCCCGGTGCGAGATGGAGTGCACCGGGGTTTACCGACTAAAACCCCCCGATGCCCTTCTTCTGCGCCAATGCGAGGCCGTGGGAATCGCGAAGCATAGCTCCACGACCCCGCAGCGCGTGCCGCGACCGGCCCTCTTCTGTTGCGGCGGCTTGGTGTTGTGCCGCCGCCTGCCTTCACCGAGAGCTCCCCGGGCATAGGGGAGCTTTACGCTCGGGACCCATAGTGCGAGCGGCGATCCCCCGATCGCCGCCCACGGGTCTAGGACTCCATCACTTTGGCGGGGGGGGGCTGAACCGCCCTTGCGCCTTTGGCCTTGGGCGTTTTACGCCGGGCCTTTTTTGATGGCTCCTTTCTCTTCTTTTTCGTGGGGGGCGGCTTGGCAGCTATGATACAGCCGGTGCTCCCCACCACGTGCTCCTGGGGTTTGCCTGCGGTCTCACAGACCGGGCAATTAGGAGCCGCCTCGCAGGCGGGCGCTTTGTGCCCCGGCTTCCCACAGCGGAAACAATTCCAGAAACAACCTTTTTTTTTTTTTTTTTTTTTTTTTTTTTTTTTTTTTTTTTTACGGGGGGAAATACGTTACGTATCCCCCACCGCCCCCGGGGGAGGGCGGCAGGGGTATGACGGGCTCCCCCGGCGCGAGATGGAGTGCGCCGGGGTTTACCGTCTAAAACCCCCCGATGCCCATCTTCAGCGCCAATGGAGGGGCCGTGGGAAACGCGAGAGCATTCTTCCACGACCCCCCAGCGCGTGCCGCATCCGGCTCCCTTCTAATGCGGCGGCCTGGTGTTATGCCGCCGCTTGCCTCTCCGAGAGCTCCCCGGGCATTGGGGAGCTTTCCTCTCGGGGCCCATAGTGCGGGCGGCGATCCCCCGATCACCGCCCACGGGCCTAGGCGTCCAACTCCATGGCGGGGGCGGACGGAACCGCCCTTGCGCCGTTGGCCTTGGGCTTTTTAAGCCGGGCCTTCTGGGTTGGCGCCTTTCTCTTCGCGCCGGGAGGCGGCTTAGCGACACAGCCGCTTCCTCCCAGCACATGCGCCTTCTCCGCCCTGCCGGCAGCCTCGCACAGGAAGCAGTTGGGCGCTTCCCTGCACTCGGCCGCCTTGTGCCCCGGTTTCCCGCAGCGGAAACAGCTCCGGCTGCGGTCTACCGGGCACTGGCACTTCGCCGCCACGTGGCCGGTGTCCTGGCAGCGGAAGCAGCGCTTAGGCCTCGCGGCCAACAGCGTCACTCTCGCCGACACCCAACCAACTCGCAGCCGCCCCGAGCTTGTAAGCCTCTTGGCGGCCGCGACCGGGACACGCATCCACAAAGACGCGTCCCCGCGTGGCCCTACCGACAGTTGGCCCGACCGAATGTCGTCGGCCGAGCACTCTCCCTCCTTCGCGACCGCCTGGATGACGTCGGCGGCCGCTATTGAGTCGTCCAGCCCGGCAACGCGGATCTCCGCGCACAGTACCGGGCGGGCGACTTTTACGTCTTCTGATGGGAGGACAGACCTCAGCCTCTGGGCGAAGGCGTCCGCCTTTTCCTGCGCCCCCTCACCAGAAATGGTGAGGACGCGCGCTCCTGTCTCGGCTAGGCGGAAGCCGAGCCTGGGGATACCGAGCTCCCCCAGGTCGATCGCCGCTCTAGCCTGACTTAGCATTTTAGCGTAAGTCACCCCCCTTTCCGCAGCACTCGCCCCCAGGGTGAGGGTGACCGCCGCAGTAGTCGGGGGGCGAAGCTTCGCTCTCTTCTTCTTCGGGGCGGCTTTGGCTGTTGTAGCCGCCCCCTTCTTCGTCTTTCTGGCCTTGCGTGGACCTACGGTGGTCCACGGGGCCTCGGCGGGGGAGGGGTTGCTGTTATCCCCCCCTTGCGCCGCTTCTCTTGTGACCATTGTTGGTCGCTTTTTCTGTTTCGCCTTCTTGGGCGGGGCCGGAGCGGGCGGTGCCTCTTGGGGGGGGACCGCCGCACTTGGTGCCGCCATTTCTGCATATGTGGGCGCCGTCGCCTTGTTGGGCTTCGGCGCCTTCTTCGTCGGTGCCGCTGATGTTGGGGCACTGACGCTGTCTACTGCCAGTGGCGGCCGTATTCGAGGCGCCGGTAAAAGTCGGTCCTCTAATCCGGCCAGCCTAGCGTTCAGCATTGTGCCGAACGTCTCTACATTTTTTCGCGACACCTCGTCCAAGAGTTGCCGCAGGTCTTTCTCGGCGGGGCAGGATGCCTGCCGGCGCAGCTCCTCCAGCTCCTGACGCATATCGGCCACTTGCCTTTGGAGCCGCGTGTTTTGTGCCTCCAGTCTCGCCATTTCGTCTGTCATTGAACGGCCCCTCAGTTCAGTGACGGCCGCCCTTATATTAACGACCGCCTCCTTGAGGCACCGTTGGAAGGTGCCCTTCAAGTTTTGGGACTTCGTGGCGACCATGGTGACGGCCTCCAGCGAAGTCTCAACGCTTTTTAACAGAGCAACGCCCGTTTGCTCCGATCTCTCTTCTTCCGGTGTGGCGTGGGCAGCGTGGATTGACGCACGCGCCTCTCTTGCTGCCCGCGCCGTGTCGGCGACCTCAGCCTCGGCCTCCAGTCTGATGGCCTCCGCCTTCGCCCTATTCAACTCTGCCTGCGCCTTAGCCAGGCCGACGTATTGGCCGGTTGATGGTGGCCGACCACGTCCTCTCTTAGCCTTCGGCACCGCACCTTTACTGGTACACGGCGCCGCCTCTGACTCATCCGGGTGTAACCGCCTCTTAAGGGGGGTTGTTCGTCCGGTGGGTGCGGGCAATCCCTCGGAGTCCAGCGACATGTCAGTCATGCAGCTAGAGTCCGAGAGATAGTCCTCGCTGTCTAATTCAGGTATCTTACGTCCTTGTTGGGGTGGCGGCATGATCACGTCGCGCGTGAGCAGCACGCGCGGCAGATCTGGGTCGCCCCGCAACTTCTTCTTCCGCATGAGCTTCAGTAGCCGCTCAACCCCGTTGGGCTGCGGCTGACTGAAGTCCACGTCCTCATCAGTCAATAGGTCCGTTCTCGACGCGGTAAGGTGCGCCGGGCTCGGCCTAGTATGCGCCATCGCGCCTTCATCTCTCGCCGTCGCAACGGCCTCCTTCGTCTCAACCTCCACCATAGCATGTTTGGGGCCCCCAGTATACTTGGCCCGATCTCCCGCCGAAGCGGGAGTGTGGGATTCCCCGGCATCGCCGGGACCCACCCTGGGAGAATTTTCCGCATGCTTACTATCCATCATTGCTCACGTATGGGTTGATGCTGACCCGATCCAATAGGGGGGATTCTGCCCCAGTGCCCTTACGACGAAACCGCCTGTTCGCCACGCATCCCAAGGCCGGGCACCACAATCCAAGGATTAGGGGCCGTATAAGCCCATCCATCACCATTCAAACAAAAACCTAATACGCAAAACCTAACACACACGCACAGAAGAGTAAATAAAAGAGAAAAATAGAAAGAAAAGGTGTTGAAAGATAGACGAAATAAATAAAATAATGCAAAAAGAAGAGTAAACTATAAAAAGGTGGTGAAAAGATAGAGAAAGACCGGCGTTCAGCCGCCTGAGTACCTCACCCCGTGTAAAAAGCGGAGTGGCGCACCCAGGCGTTGCCCAGGGACACCAACGTGGAGGAACCGGTATCGTCCCCTCCAGAAACAACCTTTTTTTTTTTTTTTTTTTTTTTTTTTTTTTTTTTTTTTTACGGGGGGAAATACGTTACGTATCCCCCGCAGCCCCCGGGGGAGGGCGGCAGGGGTATGACGGGCTCCCCCGGCGCGAGATGGAGTGCGCCGGGGTTTACCGTCTAAAACCCCCCGATGCCCATCTTCAGCGCCAACGGAGGGGCCGTGGGAAACGCGAGAGCATTCTTCCACGACCCCCCAGCGCGTGCCGCAACCGGCTCACTTCTTTGCGGCGGCCTGGTGATATGCCGCCGCCTGCCTCTCCGAGAGCTCCCCGGGCATTGGGGAGCTTTTCCACTCGGGGCCCATAGTGTGGGCGGCGATCCCCCGATCACCGCCCACGGGCCTAGGCTTCGACCTCCATGGCGGGGGCGGATTGAGCCGCCCTTGCGCCCTGGGCTTGCGGCTTTTTATGCCGGGCCCTTGAGGGAGCCTTCCTCTTCCGGTCTTTACCGGGGGGCGGCTTTGCTGATATACAGCCGCTGCTCCCCAGCACATGGTCACTCTTGTCTTTGCCGACGGTCTCGCACAAGAAGCAGTTTGGCTCTGCCTCGCACTCGACCGCCTTGTGCCCCGGCTTTCCGCAGCGGAAACAGCTCCGGCTGCGGTCCACCGTGCACCGACACTTGGACGCCACATGGCCGACGTCCATGCATCGGAAGCACCGCTTGGGCCTCGCGGCCAGCAGTGCCACCTTTGCCGACACCCATCCTATGCGCAGCCGCCCAGAGCTCAGAAGCTTCTTGGCGGCCGCGACGGGAGCGCGCATCCAGAGTGACGCGTCCCCCCTTGGTCCCACCACTATTTTGCCCGACCTGATAGTATTGGTCGGGCATCCTCCTTCGTGCGCGACGGCCTGGATGACCTGGGCCGCCGTCACTGAGTCGTCCAGCCCGGAGACGCGCAACTCTGCACATCTTACCGGGCGGCCGACTCTCACCATATCCGGGCTTAGGACGATCCTCAACCTCTCGGCGAAGGCGTCCGCCTTCTCATGCGCCCCCTCACCAGCTATGGTGAGCACGCGCGCACCTGTCTCTGCCAGGCGAAAACCGAGCCTGGGGATGTTGAATTCCCCGAGGTCGATCTTCGCTTTGGCTTCGCTCAGTAGCTTGGCGTACGTTACCCCTGTCTCCGCAGCCTTCTCCTCTAGGGTGAGGGTAACGGCCGCAGTGGCAGGGGTGCGTAGTCTCGCTTTCTTCTTTTTCTTGGGCGCGGCCTTGGATGGTGTGGCCTCTCCCTTCTTCTTCTTGGCCTTGCGTGGACCAACTGTGGTCCACGGGGCCTCGGCGGGGGAGGGGTCGGTGTTACCCCCCCCTTTCGCCGCCTCCTGAGCGGCCATTGATGGCCGCTTCTTCTTGACCTTTTTCTTTTTGGCCTTGGGCAGGGCCGGGGCAGCCAAAGCCTCTTTAGGGGCCTGTGCACTCGGTGCCGCCATCTCTGCGTATGTGGGCGCCGTCGCCCTTTTGGACTTCGGCGCCTTCTTCGTCGGTGCCGATGTTGGGGCACTGACGCTGTCTGCCGCCAGTGGCGGCCGTATCCGAGGCGCCGGCAAGAGTCGGTCCTCTAATCCGGCCAGCCTAGCGTTCAGCATTGTGCCGAACGTCTCCACATTTTTACGCGACACCTCGTCAAGAAGTTGTCGCAGGTCTTGCTCGGCAGGGCGGGATGCCTGCCGGCGAAGCTCTTCTATCTCCTGGCGCATGTCAGCCAGCTGTTTCTGGAGGCGTGCGTTTTGAGCCTCCATCCTCGTCATCTCCTCCGTCATTGAACGGCCCCTCAATTCGGTGACGGCCGCCCTAATGCTAGCGACCGCCTCCTTGAGGCACCGCTGAAAGGTTCCTTTCAAGTTCTGAGACTTCGTGGCGACCATGGTTACGGCCTCCAGCGAAGTCTCAATACTTTTTGTCAGAGCGGCGTTTGTCCGCTCCGCATTGTCTCCTTCGGTGGCTGCAGCAGGGCTTGCGCAGGTGGATGCGCGCGCTTCCCTCGCAGTCCTCATCGACTCGGCAACCTCTTTCTCTGCCTGAAGCCGAAGAGCCTCCTCTTTAGTCCGATTAAGTTCGGCCTGCGCCTTGGCCAAGCCAACGTATTGGCCGGTGGTCGGCGGGCGGCCGCGTCCACGTTTGGCCTTCGGCACCGCACCTTTGCTGGTGTTCGGCGCCGCCTCTGTCACGTCCGGGTGTAACCGCCGCTTAAGGGGGGTCGTACGTCCGGTAGGTGCGGGCAATCCCTCGGAGTCCAGCGACATGGAAGATATGCAGCTGGAGTCCGAGAGATAGTCCTCGCTGTCTCTGTCAGGTATTGTGGGCGACGGCAGTATCACGTCGCGCGTGAGAAGCACGCGCGGTAAGTCTGGGTCGCCCCGCATCTTCTTTTTCTGCATTAACTTCAGTAGCCGCTCAACCCCGTTGGGCTGCGGCTGACTGAAGTCAACGTCTTCGTCGGTCATGAGGCCCGTCTCCGGCGCGGTAATGTGCGCCAGCTTCGGGCCTGGTTGTGCCATCGCGCCTCGCTCCTTTTCTACCGTCTTAACCACGGTCTCCTCGTCCGACCTCGCAGCAATTGACCCCTCCGTATACATGGGTCTGACTCTGTCCGAAGACAGAGTGTGGGATTCCCCGGCATTGCCGGGACCCACCCGGAGAATACTTTTATTGTTGCGACCTTCCATTCCGTTAAACACCGACTCCCCGGGTCGCGGTCTCTTTTTTCGGGGGTGAGCTCCCCCATCAGAAGAGTTAAATTAAAAGGAAAGATAGATAGAGATGAAAGAAAAGGTGGTGAAAGATAGAAAAACAAAATAAAACAAAATGCAAAAACAAGAAAGCTAAACAAAATAGGTGATGAAAGATAGTGAAGAAAAGAGATAGCACCAGCCTTCAGCCGCGTGGGTACCTCACCCCGCAAAAGACGGAGTGGCGCACCCAAGCGTTGCCCAGGGCCACGAACGAGGACGAACTGGCTGAGCCCCAACCTAACCTTTTTTTTTTTTTTTTTTTTTTTTTTTTTTAACGGGGGGAAATACGTTACGTATCCCCCGCCGCCCCCGGGGGAGGGCGGCAGGGGTATGACGGGCTCCCCCGGCGCGAGATGGAGTGCGCCGGGGTTTACCGTCTAAAACCCCCCGATGCCCACCTTCAGCGCCAATGGAGGGGCCGTGGGAAACGCGAGAGCATTCTTCCACGACCCCCCAGCGCGTGCCGCATCCGGCTCCCTTCTAATGCGGCGGCCTGGTATTATGCCGCCGCTTGCCTCTCCGAGAGCTCCCCGGGCATTGGGGAGCTTACCTCTCGGGGCCCATAGTGCGGGCGGCGATCCCCCGATCACCGCCCGCGGGCCTAGGCGTCCAACTCCATGGCGGGGGCGGCCGGAGCCGCCCTTGCGCCGCTGGCCTTGGGCTTTTTAAGCCGGGCCTTTTTAGTTGGCGCCTTTCGCTTCGTGCTGGGGGGCGGCTTCGCTACGCAGCCGCTACTGCCCAGCACATGGGCCTTCTCTTGTCTGCCGGCGGCCTCGCAGAGGAAGCAGTTGGGCGCTTCCCCGCACTCGGCCGCCTTGTGCCCCGGTTTCCCGCAGCGGAAACAGCTCCGGCTGCGGTCTACCGGGCACTGGCACTTCGCCGCCACGTGGCCGGTGTCCTGGCAGCGGAAGCAGCGCTTAGGCCTCGCGGCCAGCAGCGCCACTCTCGCCGACACCCAGCCAACCCGCAGCCGCCCTGAGCTCGTGAGCTTCTTGGCGGCCGCGACCGGGACACGCATCCACACTGACGCGTCCCCGCGTGGCCCCACCGTCAATTGGCCCGACCTGATGTCGTCGGCCGAGCACTCTCCTTCTTTCGCGACCGCCTGGATGACGTCGGCGGCCGCTATTGAGTCGTCCAGCCCGGCCACGCGGATCTCCGCGCACAGGACCGGGCGGGCGACTTTTACGTCTTCCGGTGGCAGTACGGACCTCAGCCTAACGGCGAAGGCGTCCGCCTTTTCTTGCGCACCCTCACCAGCAATGGTGAGGACGCGCGCTCCTGTCTCGGCCAGTCGGAAACCGAGCCTGGGGATGCCGAGCTCCCCCAGGTCGATCGCCGCTCGGGCTTCGGCCAACACCTTGGCGTACGTCACCCCCCTTTCAGCAGCGTTCGCCCCCAGGGTGAGGGTAACCGCCGCTGTCGTGGGAGGGCGAAGTTTCGCCTTTTTCTTCCTCTTCGGGGTGGCTTTGGCTGGTGTAGCCGCCAACTTCTTCTTCTTGGCCTTGCGTGGACCTGCAACTGTCCACGGGGCCTCGGCGGGGGAGGGGTTGCTGTTATCCCCCCCTTGCGCCGCTTCTCTTGCGGCCATTGTTGGCCGCTTCTTCTTTGCCTTCTTAGGCTTAGGCGGGGCCGGTGCAGGCGGTGCCTCTTTAGGGGCCGCCGCACTTTGTGCCGCCTTTTCCGCATATGTGGGGGGAGCCGATGCCTTTTTAGGTTTCGGCGCCTTCCCCTTCGGTGCCTCTGGTGATGGGGCACCGACACTGTCCGCTGCCAGTGGCGGCCGTCTTCGAGGCTCCGGCAAGAGACGGTCCTCTAATCCGGCCAGCCTGGCGTTGAGCATGTTGCCCAAGGTCTCTATATTAGAGCGAGAGACCTCGGCCAACAGCTCACGCATGTCATTTCCGGTGGGCGCGGGTGGTCGCCGGCGCAGCTCTTCCAACTCGCGACGCATATTCGCCACTTGCTCCTGGAGCCGCGCGTTTTGGGCTTCCAAGGCCTTCATCTCTTCCGATTGTCCGCGGCCCCTCATTTCAGCGAAGGTTGCCCGGATGTTGGCAACTGCCTCTTTCAGGTGCCGCTGGAACGTCCCTTTCAGATTTTGGGACCTCGTGGCGACCATGGTTATCGCCTCCAGCGAGGCCTCAACTCCCTTGGCCAGAGCATAGCTGGTCTGCTCCGACCTGTCTCCTCCAGTGACTGCGGCAGGGCTAGCGCAGATAGTCGCGCGTGCCCCCCGCGCAGTTTTCAGCGACTCGGCAACTTCCTCAGCGGCCTGAAGCCGAAGCGCTTCCTCCTTCTCCCGGTTCAGTTCGGCCTGCGCCTTGGCCAAGCCAACGTATTGGCCGGTGGTCGGCGGCCGGCCGCGTCCTCGCTTGGGCTTCGGCACCGCACCTTTGCTGGTGGACGGCGCCGCCTCTGTCTCGTCCGGTTGTAACCGCCTCTTAAGGGGGGTTGTTCGTCCGGTGGGTGCGGGCAATCCCTCGGAGTCCAGCGACATGTCAGTCATGCAGCTGGAGTCCGAGAGATAGTCCTCGCTGTCTCTGTCAGGTAATCGGGGCGGCGGCAAGATCACGTCGCGCGTTAAAAGCACGCGCGGCAAGTCTGGGTCGCCCCGCATCTTCTTTTTCTGCATTAACTTCAGTAGCCGCTCAACCCCGTTGGGCTGCGGCTGACTGAAGTCAATGTCTTCGTCAGTCAGGAGGCCCGTCTCCGGCGCGGTGATGTGCGCCAGCTTCAGGCCTGGTTGCGCTATCGCGCCTCTCTCTTTATCCACCGCCTTAACCACGGCCTCCTCATCCGCCCTCGCAGCAATTGACCCCTCCGTATACACGGGTCTGACTCTGTCCGAAGACAGAGTGTGGGATTCCCCGGCATTGCCGGGACCCACCCGGAGAATACTTTGATTGTTGCGACTCATCATCTTCAAAACTCCGACGCCCCGGGTCGCGGGCTTGTTTTCAGGTGTAGCTCACCTATCGCAAGAGTTAACCAAAACGGAAATGATAGTAGGAGAAGAAATAAAAGATGGTGAAAGGATAGAGAAAACAAAATAAAAATTAACACAAAACAAGAAAGCTAAACAAATAGATGGTGAAAGATAGACAAGAAAGAGATAGCGCCAGCCTTCAGCCGCGTGGGTACCTCACCCCGCAAAAGACGGGGTGGCGCACCCAAGCGTTGCCCAGGGCCACGAACTAGGACGAACTGGCTGAGCCCCAGCCCCAACCTTTTTTTTTTTTTTTTTTTTTTATTTTATTTTATTTTATTTTTTTTTAACGAGAGGAAATACTTTTCGTATACCCTGCTGCCCCCGGGGGAGGGCAACAGGGTTATGTGAGACTCCCCCGGCGCAGATGGTGTTGCACCGGGGTTTACTCACTAAAACCTCTCGATGCCCTCCTTCGGCGCCACGCGGGGCCGTGGGGATCGCGGAAGCATTCTTCCACGACCCCGCAGCGCGTGCCGCAACCGGCTCACTTCTTTGCGGCGGCTTGGTGTTGTGCCGCCGCCTGCCTCTCCGAGAGCTCCCCGGGCATAGGGGAGCTTTGCACTCGGGACCCATATTGTGAGCAGCGATCCCCCGATCGCTGCTCACGGGTCTAGGACTCCATCACTTCGGCGGGGGAGGGCAGAACCGCCCTTGCGCCTGAGGCCTTTGGCTCTTTAAAGCGGGCCTTTTTTGTTGGAGCCTTTCCCTTTTTCTTGCCGGGGGGCGGCTTTTTGGCAGCTGTGATGCAGCCAGCAGCCCCCAGCACGTGCCCCTTCGGCTTGTCGACAGCCTCGCACGCGGGGCAGTTCGGTTCTGCCCCGCATTCAGCCGCCTTGTGGCCCGGCTTCCCACAGCGGAAACATGTCCGGCTGAGGTCCACCGAGCACTTGCAGTTTACGGCCAGGTGGCCGTTGTCGAGGCACCGGTAACACCGCCTAGGCCGGGCGGCTAGCAGTGTCACCTTTGCCACGACCCAGCCAATCTGCAGCCGCCCAGAGCTCAGGAGTTTCTTGGCGGCCGCAACCGGGACTTTAAGCCATAGGGATCTGGTTCCCCTTGGGCCCACAACGACTTTGCCCGACTGGATATTGGTAGTCGGGCAACCCCCTTCATTTGCTGCCGCCTCGGTTATGTCGGCGGCTGTTGTTGCGTCATCCAGCCCGGTGATGCGCATTTCAACACATTTCACCGGGCGGGCGATTTTCACGCTCTCCGGGTTGAGGACCGCTCGCATTCGTGCAGCAAGCGCGTCTGCCTTCTTATTCGCGTCCTCTCCTTCAACGGTCAGGACGCGTGCACCCGTTTGGGCCAGGCGGAAGCCGAGCCTGGGGATACCGATCTCCCCGAGGTCGATCTTCGCCCGGGCCTCACGGAGCAGCTTTTCGTATGACACCCCCCTCTCCGCAGCCCCCGTCTCAAGGGTGAGGGTTACGGCCGCGGATGTGGGGGGGCGAAGCCTTGTCTTTCTCTTCTTCCTCTTTGGGGCGGCCTTGGGTGTTTTAGCCGCCCCCTTCTCTTTCCTGGCCTTGCGTGGCCCAACTTTGGTCCACGGGGCCTCGGCGGGGGAGGGGTCGGTGATCGACCCCCCTTGTGCCGCTTCCTGGGCGGCCATTGATGGCCGCTTTTTCTTTTTGGTCTTCTTTTGAGCCGGTGCTGACGGCGCCTCTTTGGGGGGGGCCGCCGCACCCGGTGTTGCCACTTCTGCATACGTGGGCGCCGCTGCCCTCTTTGGCTTCGGCGCCTTCGTCTTTTCCACCGTCAGTGCGGGGTCCGCTGCTGTGCTGGTACTGTCAGCCGCCAGCGGAGGTCGCCTTCGAGGCTCCGGCAAGAGTCTGTCCCCCAGGCCGGCGAGCCTGGCGTTGAGCATGTTGCCGAAGGTCTCCAAGTTGGAACGAGAGACCTCCGCCAACAGCTCACGCATATCGTCTTTTACTGGGCGGGCGCTGTTAGCCCGTCTGCGCAGCTCTTCAAGCTCCTGACCCATTTTGGTCACTTGCTCTTGAAGCCGCGCATTCTGGGCTTCCAGCCTCGCCATATCTTCCGTAGTAGAGCGGCCTCTCATTTCGGCAACAGCCGACCTGATTGCCACTACTGATTCCTTGAGGCACTTTTGGAATGTGCCTTTAAGGTTAGAGGACCTCACGGCGACCATTGTGATGGCCTCCAGTGAAGTCTCCACTGTTTTGGCCAGAGCAGCGCTCGACTGCTCCGACTCGACAACTCCGGTTATGACAGGGGTTGCGCGGGGTGATGTTCGCGTTTCCCTTGCCGCTCTCGTCATCTCTGCCACCTCGACCTCGGCCTGAAGTCGAAGCGCCTCCTCTTTCGCTCTGTTCAGCTCGGCTTGAGCCTTAGCCAGACCAATGTACTGGCCGGTCGTAGGCGGCCGGCCACGTCCCTTCTTAGGTTTTGGCACCGCCCCTTTACTAAGAGACGGTACGGTGTCGTCGTCAGTGTTTTTCCTCTTACGAGGTTTGTCAAGTCCGGTGGTGGACTCCCCGGACTCCAGCGACATAGCGCTGTAGACCGAGGAGTCGGAGAGATAGTCATCGCTATCTCTCATAGATCCATGTCCAGGTTTGGGCGGCGGTGCCATTACGTCGCGCAGCACTACGCGAGGCACACGCGCCATGTCCGTGCCGTCATCATCGGAGGACGGGATCCTGAGCTCGCGTTCTAGCTGGACGCGCGCGAGTCCCTCAGTGTCCCCCCTTTCCTTCTTTTTTTGCAGGAGTCTCAATAGCCGCTTCACACCGTTAGGCTGCGGCTGAGAGAAGTCCACCTCCTCGTCCGTGAGTAGGTCCGTTCCCGTCGCGGTTAGGGGCGCCGGTCCCGGCCTATTTTGCGAGAAAAAAATAAAAGAGAAAAGATAGAAAGAAAAGGTGTTGAAAGATAGAGAAATAAATAAAACAATGTAAAAAAGAAGAGTAAACTATAAAAAGGCGGTGAAAAGATAGAAGTAGACCGGTGTTCAGCCGCCTGAGTACCTCACCCCGTGTAAAAAGCGGAGTGGCGCACCCAGGCGTTGCCCAGGGACACCAACGTGGAGGAACCGGTATCGTCCCCAGCCCCAGCCCCAACCTAACCTAACCTTTTTTTTTTTTTTTTTTTTTTTTTTCGGGGGGAAATTCGTTACGAATCCCCCGCTGCCCCCGGGGGAAGGCAGCAGGGGTATGTCGGACTCCCCCGGTGCGAGATGGAGTGCACCGGGGTTTACCTACTAAAACCCCCCGATGCCCTTCTTCAGCGCCAATGCGAGGCCGTGGGAATCGCGAAGCATAACTCCACGACCCCGCAGCGCGTGCCGCAACCGGCCCTCTTCTGTTGCGGCGGCTTGGTGTTGTGCCGCCGCCTGCCTTCACCGAGAGCTCCCCGGGCATAGGGGAGCTTTACGCTCGGGACCCATAGTGCGAGCGGCGATCCCCCGATCGCCGCCCACGGGTCTAGGACTCCATCACTTCGGCGGGGGCGGGCTGAACCGCCCTTGCGCCTTTGGCCTTGGGCGTTTTGCGCCGGGCCTTCTTTGATGGCTCCTTTCTCTTCTTTTTCGTGGGGGGTGGCTTGGCAGCTATGATGCAGCCGGTGCTCCCCACCACGTGCTCCTGGGGTTTGCCTGCGGTCTCACAGACCGGGCAATTAGGAGCTGCCTCGCAGGCGGGCGCTTTGTGCCCCGGCTTCCCACAGCGGAAACAATTCCGACTGAGGTCCACCGTGCACTTACATTGCGCCGCCAAGTGACCGGTGTCGAGGCACCGGTAACACCGCTTAGGCCTCGCGGCCAGCAGTGCCACCTTTGCCACGACCCAGCCTATCTGCAGCCGCCCAGAGCTCAAGAGCTTCTTGGCAGCCGCCACCGGGACCTTGAGCCAGAGGGACCTAGCGCCTCTTGGGCCCACAACGATTTTGCCCGACTGGATGTTGGTAGTCGGGCAACCACCTTCTTTTGCAGCCGCCTCGGTGATGTCGGCGGCTGTAGTTGCATCGTCCAGCCCGGTGATGCGCATTTCAACGCATTTCACCGGGCGGGCGACTTTTACGATGTCCGAACTGAGGACCGCTCGCAGCCTTGCAGCAAGCGCGTCCGCCTTCTCATTTGCGCCCTCCCCATCTACGGACAGAACGCGCGCACCGGTTCTTGCCAGGCGGAAACCGAGCCTGGGGATTTGAAGCTCCCCGAGGTCAATCCTCGCCCTGGCCTCCCGGAGCACCTTTTCATAGGTCATTCCCTTCTCCGCAGCCCCCGCCTCAAGGGTGAGGGTGATGGCCGCGGTGGAGGGGGGGCGAAGTTTCGCCTTCTTCTTTTTCGGGGCGGCCTTGGATGTTGTGGCCGCCCCCTTCTTCTCCTTAGGCTTCCGTGGCCGAACAGTGGTCCACGGGGCCTCGGCGGGGGAGGGCTTGGTGTGCTCCCCCCCTTGCGCCGCCTCCTGAGCGGCCATTGATGGCCGCTTCTTATTCTTCTTTCTGGCCTTAGGGGCCTTTGGCGGTGCAGGTGCCGGTGGTGCCTCTTTTGGGGCCACCGCATCCTGCGCCGTCACTGTCGCATATGTGGGCACTGTCGCCCTTTTGGGTCTCGGTGCCTTTGTTCCGCTCTCCGCCGGCGTGGTGCCCACAATGGCACTATCCGCCGCCAGCGGGGGTCTCCTTCGAGGCTCCGGAAGGAGTCTGTCCTCCAATCCGGCGAGCCTTGCATTCAGCATGTTGCCGAAGGTTTCGATGTTGGATCGCGAAACCTCCGACAACAGCTTCTGCAGGTCTTGCTCTGGTGGTCGAGCTACCTGACGCCGGAGCTCATCCAGCTCCCGTCGCATATCTTCCACTTGTCTCAGAAGGCGGTCATTTTGCGCCTCCAAGACCTTTATCTCCTCTGAGACACAACGGCCCCTCAGCTCGGCAGTGGCCGCCTTTATGTTGGCGACCGCCTCCTTGAGGAACCGCTGGTATGTTCCTTTTAAATTGGAGGACTTCGCGGCGACCATACTTATAGTCTCCAGCGAAGCCTCCAAGCTCTTAGTCAGGGCAGTGCTTGTCCGCTCTGATACCTTCTCCATTTCAACTAGGCTAGCAGGGGCAGATGAACGCGCCTCCCGTGCCGTTCTAGCCGATTGGGCAACTTCTGCTTCAGCCTGTAGCCGAAGAGCCTCCTCTCTCTCCCTATTCAGGTCCGCCTGCGCCTTGGCCAATCCAACGTATTGGCCTGTGGTCGGCGGGCGGCCGCGTCCACGTTTGGGCTTGGGTACCGCTCCCTTACTAAGGGGCGGCACATTGTCTTCGTCCGGTTTCCTCTTACGAGCCATGTCACGTCCGGGTATTGCGGGCAACCCCTCGGAGTCCAGCGATAAGGCGCTGGAGTCCGAGAGGTAGTCCTCGCTGTCACAGTCTGTGGAGGGGGGTTCGGGCATTAGCGCACGCGTGAGCATCACGCGTGGCATTCCTTCCGTGTCGCCCCTCAAAGCCTTCTTCCGTAATAATTCAAGCAGCCGGCGCCTGCCATCCGGGACCGGCTGCGAGAAGTCTGTGTCCTCATCCGTTAATTTGCCCGATTCTGACGCGGTGATGAGCGCCAGCTTCGGGCCTGGGTGCGTAATCGCGCCACTCTCTTTTCTCCTCGTCCTTACGACCTCCTCCTCTCCACTCGTAACGGTTGGCCCCTCCGTATACACGGGCCTGACTTCCCCTTTCGGAGAAGTGTGGGATTCCCCAGCATCGCTGGGACCCACCCGGAGAATATTTGCACTGTTACGACTCATCATCTTATACTACGACGCCCCGGGTCGCGGGCTTGTTTTCAGGTGTAGCTCACCTATCGCAAGAGTCGACCAAAAGTGAAAGATAGTAGGAGAAGAAATAAAAGATGGTGAAAAGATAGAGAAAACAAAATAAAAATTAATGCAAAACACAAGAAAGTTATACAAAATAGATGGTGAAAGATAGTGAAGAAAAGAGATAGCGCCAGCCTTCAGCCGCGTGAGTACCTCACCCCGCAAAAGACGAGGTGGCGCACCCAAGCGTTGCCCAGGGCCACGAACTAGGACGAACT